>JARHVA010003312.1:2002500-2059218 GCA_037957365.1 Torreya grandis | reverse complement strand
TCTTCCTTGGGATTGATATTTGTTAGGGATAAATAAAGAGTATTTTAATAAATTATAATTCATATTATATCAAATATATAACCTATAAACATCTAATTTATTATTTCATCCTTCATTTTCTCTTCAAACCACCATCTTTCATGCAATGTAAGCTTCTCTTGCTTGAGAATGTGGACCTACAAGTCTGTAGACCTGTAGGTCTACATTCCTCTTAAGTTAAGCCATTGATAATATGTTGATTAGTTAGTTAAAAATTTTAATCTTCATAATTTAAATTTTATAACAATTTTAAATACCAAAATCCTCCTTAAATTCCCTCAAATGCTTCCAAAAACTTAGTTTTTATTGGCAAACACTAAAATGATGTTTTGTAGGTCTGTGTCTTACAAATTAACCTCAAAGATGGTATTAGTAGTTTTATATATTGATATATATTATTATTAGGTTATTTTGTCTCTATATTTAATTATATTAAATCAAATTTCACATGTAATACTCTTCAAAACCTCCATGATGTTTGCTCATAAGACCTTTCTTGACTTTAAAGGTTGTAGATGCTCTTTTCGACTGATTTTGATCATTTTATTAATTCATGTGATTTTAATGGAAATTATGACTTATTAAAATTTATTATGAGGTATAAAAAAACCTAAGAGACTTCTAAAACTCATATTTTCTTTCCAACCCTGTCTGATACATCCCAACCTATAGGTAAACCTATAGGTGACTATACTAGTCTTGACACCTTCTTCTTTACCTCATGACTAGTCTTCCAACTTGGATGATATCCTATATATGATAAATGAATATTATATTTTTATATTAATAAAACCATTTTTAATATGTATTTTTAACTCATTCATGAGTCACAAGTTTATATCTTTTCTTATTACCCTTGGATACTCATTGAAGTACACAAGACCAATATCTTTCAAAGTATACCATCCACTCCTTGAGGATGACCTTGGGATACTTGATTGAGATTTATTATAATTTATAAAAAAATATATGTTTAATAATCACAAGAAAATAAATATTCTAATGTGTTTTGAGGTTCATTCAAATCCTTTTTCTAATGGGCATATTGGAGTCTCTTGAAGATGGTTGTGAGTCTATATGAGTGCAAGAGAACCTTTAGAATGTGGATGTAGACTTAAGGAGTTGATATAAGGAGTGTGTGGATGATATTTTTAGAGGTTATTTATAGGTTATAATAAGAAGTATAATTTAATAAGAGACTATTTCTTTACCCCTAAAAAATATCAAGCCTAAGGAAGATCTTCAAACCTGATAAAGAGCTCTTTTACAACCCTATTTTCAAGAATTGGAGAATGTGTGCAATGATTTGCATCAATTTTTGGATTGTAATGGATAAATAAGTGTGGGAAATATATGATAATAATTTAAAAGTGATGATTTTTCATTGCATACGATTGAACATACCAAAGAGAACTTAAACCATGACATAGTCCCATTATGCACACATAATTCCACCATTTTGCTTGGTAGGAGCTTATTAAGGCTGATCATGCAAAACCAATTATTGGAGGATTTTAATAAAGTTATGTAAAACCTAACACATGTCTTGGATTTTATTGAAACACCATATAACTCTCCCTAATCTTTTTTCTTTGCTCTTGGCCTACTCAGGCCTGTGTATGACCAACCTAGGGCTAGAAATTTGAAATTTGGCATAAATTGAGTTATAACCAATTAACATGCATTAAAATTTGACATATAACGTTATTTAATGTGCCAAAAAATATTTTTCAGGTTTTAGAGTAGTATTGTATGGATTTATAAAGTCTCTAGTATTGTAGGCTTGCTTTAGGCCTAAATGAGAAAGATGGGTGTTGAGAAAGTGGGTCTACATTGGGAATTGGGTCCTAATATTTTGGGTAAAGATAAATTAAGATAAAGGGTACTAAAATATGTTTTTTGTTTTATTGGAAGTGTTTTATATCACTAAAACTAAGGATCTTTGTGTCTAAATAGGGTTACAAGGAATAGGCCTCCAAGAGAGTAAATGTGAGAACTATGAAGGAAATGGCAGATCAAAGGTGGAAATATGATGGGATATAAATTTTTAAAAGGTTTCCAAGGTAGTTAAAATATAATAAGATGAATTGGAATTTCCTAATCACTCCAAGGGGAAGTTTTAAGAACTCAAAGATGAGTCATCAAGCCAAACATAACTCATATACCACCTTGAGAAGATTGTCATAAAATGGAGTGTACACATGTTGAAGATAGAGATCATAACTATCATTTGGTAGGTTTTTATAGATTGTAACTTTTTCCATGAATAAATTATATCCATCATTATCTCTTGACACCTCTCTTCTATCTTTCTTCTTCTTTCTCCTAGATGTATCCCTGATTTTGACATTGTAAGGAATCCTTTTACTGGATATGGCATAGCCATGTCTAGATGAACACTTGTAATTTGCCTCTAAAATGAATAAAATTGAATTCTAGCCTTATTTTATGCTTGAAACTAGTACATGTTTCATGTTAGTTGATGAATGTTATTGATGATGTATGCAACCTCATCTCATTTATCCTATCTTCTTATCTACTTGCAGGTGTTAGCCATCCTTGCAAGTTCACAGAGTGATTATAATAGCCTTGTTTGGATTAAAAGTGGAATCATTCATTAATTTATTTTATCCCTCTTGATCATTTCCCGTAGTCAATGCATCATGTTGTAGCCTCTATGTGAAACACTCATGTTTAGAGACTCCATTTGAGTTGTGCAATTAGATTCAATCATAGTTCATGTCTTAGTGCATTATAGGTATGTGGAGGAGATAAATTTTGTTCATCACCTCCTAGTTTTAGTTTATTCTCCATTCTCTTTATCCATTTCCCTTGCAATAAATAATCTTATTTTATAGTTTTTAGATGAGAGCATCAAGGGAACTAGCCTTATTTAGAGGTTCTCTTGAGCTATAAGGTCACTCAAAATAGTTGAAGAATTCCCATGTTATCACTTAAGAAAGGAGGATTGAACACCCTCCTCAAGGGTGCAACTTTTGTTGATAACACTTCCTAAAGGTTAAAAATAAGAATCTGAGGCATTTCTAATATACCGTTGTTGGGAGTAGAACATGACTTCAAAATTACAGAGTGTAATTGGTGGACATGTGTGTGAATTGAATTATTTTTGTCTTTTTTATCTCTTTTTATACATATTCATCTCTTGAAAGTGTAGTAATAGTCTAAAAAATTTAAAGAGTCTTTCCTTTGGATGTAATGGTAGGTTAAAATATGAAGCCACAACACTTTGTAAAAAGATTTTATATATAATTTAGTTGTATTGTGAAATGGTTTAAATGTGATAAAGATTAATATATAGTTATGAAATGGTTTTATATTAATGACTTTTATGATTGTTCATTGTAAAGTGAATGCTCTATTTTTAAAATCTATTAGTCATGTAGATTCTACTCAATGTTTTGTAACTAATGAGTATGCATCTTCTACATCTTTATATCTATTTTAGTTAATAAATTGATAAGTTCAATTTATTTTGTAGTATGAAGTATACTTTTGTTACTTAATTCACAACTATCCCTACATTAGCATGTTCTGATGGGTTTTTCAGGAACCTCTACTAAAAATGGTATGGTAAGAGTGGAACTTTTGTTTGAAACATGTTGAGATGTTTACCAAGGTAAAGAGTTTTGGAGAGATGGCTAGATGAAATAATCCATAACTTTACAAAAGGAAAATAAAAAAGAATCAGGAAGATTATGAAATAAGTTATTCAAGATCATATAAATAAGTTATTCAAGAGCATATATATAGATAAATTTATGAAATATTTTGGTGTAAATTATCTAGATTATTAGTTACATGGTTATCCATATTGGAGTATTATTATTTTTCAGCCAATAAGGACAAAATTTATAATTTGGAAGGAAGAAAAATTAGACATCATGTGAAATTTAGATATTGATTGGACCCATGTAGTATATCATTAGACCAATACTATCATCAATAATTACATCAACAATTACATCAAAATATTTATTGTACAAAAATACCTTATTTTTAAAGCTATACAAAACTTGTTTATGAGAGGAATATGAGGAAAGCTCCTTTAATGACTACCTACTTTGATCAAGATTTTATTTGTTGAAAATGCCATGGTTCATACACCTATTAACATAGAATAATCACTTCGAGCATTATGGGGGTGCATACAATGTAAGAGTGAATGATGCAAATTGAGTAGAGGAAATTGAACATGAACCCATAATATAGAGGATGTAGAGAAGCAAAGAGAGAATAAATTTTTAGGATTGGAAAGAGAGTTGTGACAACAAATAAGGTAAAATAGATTGAATAATTCAAAGTTAACTATGAATAGGAGTAGGAGTAAAATAGAGGATGTAAAATAGATGGGATCCTAAAGAGAAGATACACAAGTTACATAAATGAGAGAATTTAGCGATTATACAAAGCAAGGAATGGAAAGGCCTAAGAAAGGAGAAGACATAAAATGGGATAGAGAGGATATGAAAGAGATCAAGGATAAAGAGGAAATTAGATTAATAGCAGAATAATTAGAAGATAAGGGTAAATCACAGTTACAAGGAAGGATATTATTTGGACCAGGCAACGAATATTCTTTGGAGGAAATTATGCACAATCATAGAAGTATCATAGGTTCAAGGTCTTTAATTGAAGAATTTGAAGACACATATCATTCATTTTGGGAGTATGTATCCCCTAAACCCATTTTGTCATTAGAGAAGAGAAAAAAAATTGTAGAGGATGGGACAAATAAAAATTGGTTTAAATTATTTATAGAAAAATTTAGTAAACTTAGTGCATAAACTAAGAAATTGATAGACATGAAGAAGCTAGAATAGGGTGGGTTCTCTTTCATTACTAGTTTTAAGACACCCGTAAGGACTAGTTCACATAAGCCTATAATATCATATACAAGTGTAGTAAGCATGGAATTTAACGTAAGAATATTTATTACTTTAACTCCATATGATGGGTCTTCTAAACCTAAATATTATTTATTAACCTACGATATGGAATGGTAGGTTAAGGGAGTGACTATTGAATATGTTAATAAATAGGAACTCATAGGATCCTTAACAGGTTAAACTCTGGACTTTATTTATAAAATGGATGTTAATTACCTAAGCCTTCAACAATTCAAGGGCCAATTAATTATAAACTTTAAGATGAAGTGTTCAAGTCAGACCATTCAAGATCTTAAGGATATTTTGGTATGGGAATATAATCACATATTTTCAAACATAATGAACAAGAATGATTTTATCATAGAAAATAAAGATAAGGTTACTTGGTTTATCAAAGGGATGTGATCAGGGATTAGATTTGACATTACATAGTCACAATTTATGGCTAATATTGATATTTGAGTAGTTTCTTTCTAGGTATAATAGATTGAGGATTATGGAGATGCTCCATCAGCTAACTCTAAAATTGAGATGAAAATAGATGTTTTTCTTAGGAATATGGATGAGTTTCAAGATAACAATAAACCTAGATTAGGTTTATGGTTTATGGAGTGTGGTAAGGAAGGATATCATAGGAAGTATTTCCCTAAAATCAAAATTTAATTATGTGACATATGCAGAGTAGTAGGACATGCAACATCAAAGTGTCATTTACTATAATAGTACATTAAAAAAACTTAGAGATTATAGCATAATTTTTCTAAGTTGACTAGTCATGATGAGAATTTTTTTTTGTACTTTTAAATAACTAAAATAAGATATCACTAAGAATTTCTTCATAGTCACAACATAATAGATACCTACTATGAAGCAGGGAATTCTATTCCTGAAGGTGGAAATAGCTAGTGCAACACAAGGTGGTCCTAGGTGGATGCCTTCACTACCACAATATCAACCCAAAGGTCTAGATGTATGGATGTCATCATATCCATAATATCAAAATCAGTGCTTTTAAACATTACAAATCCTCAACCCTAACAATCAAATTTGGCTCCATCATCACCTCAATGGTAATATGGTAGATATGATGTGTAACAACGATAATAAGGTGGTTTGAGGGGAAATAATTACAAGGTTGAGGTTTCAAAAAAAAAAAAGGATATAGGGGAGGATACCATGGAGGTCAACATAATGACAAATATGAAGTTCATCAACCAATTCAGTGTTATATGCATGGTGAATATAACCACTTCACATGAAACTACCTAACTCATACTCAAAGATAAATGTACTCTATATATTTCAAAGTTTTAGGATGACATCATATTGAAGATTGTCTAGTTTTAAAAAATTAGATGAAATAAAAACATATGTGAAATGTAAATATGGTAGATTCAAACCCTAAGGAGAATGCATTCATGCAAGCAGTCACAACACAATAACACAAGAGCAAGGATTTCCCCATTTAAAAATGCCATCAAATCAAAGAATTAAGAAGGTTCAATGAGATAAGTATCCTAATATTAAAAGAGAAAAAGTTTTGATGTATCAAACATTACAAGTCTTATAGAAAATATAATAATTGAATGTGTTAGAAGGTGATGCTACAGGTATTGATGCATAGATGTATGGGTAGATTATTTGCATACTAAAAAAATTAGAAGTAGTGACTACATTGACAAATTTATTAAAACTTATGAGAACTCTATGAAATGAAGATATTTCATATAATATTAAAAATATTTTGCATAATCTACTCAAGTGTACACACTAAGGATAATGACATACTAATAATGTCATATGATATGTAAAAAACTAAAAAGCCTTGGGATGTTGAATCTGAAATGGAAATTAAACTCATAGGTTATGAAGTATCTAATGTTTTATTTAAATATTTAAGGAAAATAAATATGATACCAAGATCTACATGGGAGGATATTGGTAAACTAACATTGAGTTATAATCCGATTACTCTCAATCTCATAGATTATGGGAGAGGAGAACTAAGTGGATAATTTGAAGATGTAGAAATTAAGGTTGTTGAATTAAGTTTTTAAGGAGATTTTGAGGTAATTAAAATAAAAATAGATGAAACCTATTATCATAATTTGATTGGTAAGAAATGGGCTTATGATATTCAAATGATTATCAATATAGTGAAAAATTAGTTAGAGGTGTACCAAGGAGATAAGATAATTTTGATACCTTTGAACAAGTGTGAGCACAAGCCATATGTTATCCCTAGAGAAATAGTCATCTTATGTTTGTGAGAATAATAGCTGGTTCAAAGTGAATGAGGATAATAAATAGAATGCTCTGCAAGCTGTTGAATACTAGTTATTTAATCCTCATCCAAAACATCAAATACAGTCACAACTAGTTGAACAATCTATGTACAAATTGGTTATAACAAAGTCACTAACACATCAATTTTATATTGAATAAGGTAGGTCACCCTCTGTGTGATTTTAAAATAAGTCTGAAGTAGACTTATTTTATAATATAGGTGTGATAGTTATGCATTACACAGATCCTACTCTGAAAGGTACCATACCTTGGGAAGCAACATCTTCAATAAGTGGTGACTCATATACACATAAAATGAACTAGGTTAGGGGAAATCATTAGGTGTGACCTTTGTGAATGTTTTTTTCCACTGAAAACTAATTTCTACAATATATTCTATATACAAGGATATGTAAATCTTATCTACAAATCAATCCTAACTCGAAGAAGATAAACACACTAGCCATTTTGCTTGTTGGTACTTGTAGATAATCAGGGTCATAAACAATATGGATCTTCTAACTAAGGGGTATATTACCATAACAATATCACTAGAGAGGGTTCTAAATCATCTAGTCAAGTAATACCATATGATAAACTTAGTTAGGCCCTATGTTTTCTTATCAAAGTAAATACAAAGTAAAGTAAATCTAATCTAGTTCTCACCAAAGCTTGTGACACAAAATGGGGGTAGTAAACATAAAATAAATATACTCATGTCAATGCAAAGGTAATCATAATGCATGGAGAGAGAAACATATTCATAAGCCAACACATGTAAATATATCTACTTAATAAAGAGTACCAAGAGTTAGGAGAAACTTACCTTTGAAGCCAAACTCATTGAGCCTCAATCTCTCCCTTGGCCAATGGTGATTTGAAAGAGATTATTGTGTTTTGTAAGGATAACAAAGATAGGTTAGATATAGGCTACATGAATTATCTCATGCATCCAAAATTCTTCTCCCACAAGAAAAGTTTTTTCTTTTTAAGTGTAGTATGAAACCCTAAGCAATGGATCCTCAAATAAAATGGTAGATAAATAAATGAGCAAATCAAATAATTATCTCTATCTCTCTCTAATGAAAATGGAAAAAAGGATGTGTTTATATAGATGGATTTAACCCTAAACCCTTATAAATTTTTATTTGATAGAGTCATTCCAATCATGTTATTTAATACAAAGAGTAGTTAGGTCTTCGATTAGTTCAGTTGCAGCTGACCTAATCCTGTGACATGCTTATATTTTAAGAACATGGTCAACCCAAGCTGACTTTGTTTGGTAAATGATAAAAATAGGTTTTGGCTTAGGTAGGGGTTATTTTAGGTGGTGAATTACAAGGAGGAGTGTATAAGGGAAGTGTCAAAACTTATGGAAATGTATAAGAGAGATTTTTGTTGGTTTCAAGTGGTGGTATAGAGAATAACAATCTTGTAAAGTACCAATGGTTTTCCCACCCCTTTCTTAGTGCACCCTTTAATGTTCATATAAGAGATAAAACATCAATAATTAATAAAATTAAAAACTATTATGTATACATATGCCTCACTCAAATATTATCACATGTCATGTAGTTTTAGCAAAGGATGGTGCTTCAAGAAAAGAACATGGTAACACATAATACTGAGCTAAGTACATTATAGTATGAAGTAAATAAGATAAATGAAAGGACAAAATTTAAAAATACATAACTTTACTTACCTTAGTGCTATAGAAGAGGAAGTAAGTAAGATAAATGTGAAGGTGTCAATGTAGGGAACATTAAGCAAACCTATAAAATAAGTGAAACTTGATTTTTTTTCAAAATATACATGTAATATGTGGAAAAACTCTCTACAATGTTAGGAATCTAAAACATCTTTTGGTATAGAAAAAGAGATAGTAGAAACAAAGTTATGGGTGAAAAATGAAATATAATTGTAAATAATTTTGGATAGTAAATATAAATAAGGTGATAATTAATTCATTTATTATTTTTACTATTATAGGAAAATATTACTCTGAGAGACCCAATTGAATCTAGAGAGTGACCATGGTGAGGAGATGACAACTATGACATGGAGGATGCCTAGTGGCCATGATGAGTACAACTCAAGTAAGTGATGCATTAATGTAATTTTTTTGAGTAATTTTAATTCAAATTAATCTAAATACATGAAAATAGATATTAGGTAAAATGTAGAAAATAAAAATGACCCTAGAATTTTTTTGGGTAAACTAGGGGTGAAATAAGTTATTATATAGGAAATAATCAAACCAATAAATACCTAAGGCATTTATGGTAAATTAGTGAAAATTCATCATAAACTAAGAATAGATTCAACCCTATCGACTTAGTTTTCAAGGTGAGATAAATCAAAGTGGTTGATGTGTAGTAGTGGGCTGATTTATTATCATTGGGGTTGGCCAACTACATAGCAGAGGGCCAATCCAATTAGAAAAGGATAAATGGCTAACATAGTATTATCTAGCTAGTGCAATATGTATTAGGTCACTAATATAATTTAATTAAAGGAGGCTGACTACAAGGCAAAGTGATGATATAATATGTTAGAGATAAGAAAGGGTCAATTTAGTATCAAACATGTTGATTATTTTTGTAAGAATGGGTTGACTATGTAACAAAGGACCAATTTAATATGGTAAATAGGTGATAAGGATGATTTAGTATCGAATAGGTTGATTATGTAGGAAAAATGGAAAAATATGACAAATAGGTTGATAAAGTAGTTAGTTTATAGTTTTTTTAATACTATTTAAGAATGCATTTTATTATTATGACATTGATATCTAATACATTCTTTATTGTTTGATATTTTATAGAGGTGACAAATATTTTATCACCTGGTGGATGCATCTTGGATACCATATTGTTGGAGCATTTGTTAGATGTGAATCGAGCTTGGTTGGTTGCCTTGGGGTTTGGAGGCATCATGGAGATGAGGACAATCCCACTGAGAAAAATGGAAAAATAAGATAAACAAGCTGATGAAGTAGTTAATTTGTAATTTATTTAAAGAATATTTAAGAATGTATTTTATTATTATGACACTGAGATTTAATACATTCTATATTATTTGATAATTTTTAGAGGTAATAGATATTTTGGCACCTAGTGGATGCATCCTAGCTACCATAATTTTTGGAGTGTTTATTAGACATGGATCAAGCTTGGTTGGTTGCCTTGGGATTTGGAGGCATCATGGAAATGAGGAGGATCCCACTAAGTGTTGATTTCATTGTCATGTTCCTAGGAACATGGGAGTGATTGACCAACACTTTTTAGTGGGAGGTGGAGGGGGACATGATAGAGGTGGGCATCACCTTTGAGGATATCCATGCCTTGTTTAGACTTCCTATTATTGGGACTTTGGTTATATGTGATACATCAGAGATGGAGGATGAGAGACAATCCTTAGCGCTTTAATAAATTGGTATCTAATAGGATTTATCTAGGGTTACGTGTAAGTTTATTTGATGTTTATATCTCAACTATTATGGATATCTAGAAAACCTTGATGGGGATTTTGATAACATAAGTTATATGTCAAAATTCATATAGGAAGGTATTACTATATGCAATAGCCTTATTTTAGTCCATACTAGAGTAGGGTGCATTAGATGATCTTGGTTATATCATTTCGGTATAACTCATGCATGATATATATGGAATGTTGACCTAAGAGGAAAAGATGATGGGCCCCATTATTTTTCCTAATTGCATATATCTATGAGAGATTCTTTATATATTGACTGGTTAGGTTTCCCCATGTGGTTGATGATAGGTTATCTTAGGTTATTATATGGGGTCAATATCATGTAGTGCATGTCCTACCCCATGTTCCAGCTTTATAAAATATTATGTGAGGGTAGATAGTGTGGTATCCATACACTGATATTGCTTCCATATGACCATCTTGCATGGCTTTTATGATTGGTTTGGTGCACATTCAAATAATGGGCTGCTATAATTCATGGGTGGAGTTACATATAATAGCTCATATACCTAGGTAGATAGGCCTACCACATCTAGTGGCCCCTCTAATACTGCCTATGTATTGGTCATGACATGCTAGAGAGTTAAGATGGAGATGAGGCATAAGGGTACCCATCAAGATACCTGTGATTAGGCCTTGACAGATGATACCATAAATAGGGTAGGTGTGATAGCAAGAGGTAGTAAGGCTTGGTGCTGAGGAATTTATATATGTGAATGTTGTAGGGGGATCTAGGAGCAGATCCATTGTGGGGGTGATAACAACTATCTCAAGCTCATCAGAGATAGAGGTACTAATAATGAGACGAGACATAGGTGTAATTAGTCACACATGGTGATACTATAATGGTTATGGGACATAATTGGTTGATAGAGAGGCCACTAAAGGGGGGATCATAATGAGCTTGGGTGGTGACTCCTAATTTTGCACTTGTGTAAAGGTAGCTAATAGAGGAGGTACATAACAAGTGAGTAAATGGGGAGACCATGGTCATGATATTGGCACTGGTGAGAAATGTTTTGATTTATTATGTTTTTAACATAGATCACTAGTTGTATTGTTTTTTATATATTTAATGATAGATATATGGTTTGAGATATAAATACATGAGATCTAATGTATATTTTGGTTTCTATTTTGAAATTATTATGATGGAGGAGATCAGATAGGGACTCGTGATTATGGATACACACCATGATATATTAGATGGGGTTCTATCACATTATGTTCCATCCACTTTAGTTGATCTTGTGGTACCATCCACCCCATCTTATGATATCTAGTTTATACTAGTGGGGGAAGCTACTTGATATCTGCAAGCACAAGGAGATGGCTCAAAACCACCTATATGAGTTGGCATAAAAATGAGCTGATCATATGATAACCATTGTAGAACTTAAACATGTGTAGGCTAGGTGTCCAACCTGTAGGGATAGATTGATGGCTTGAGATATTAGAATAGCTCATTCCAATGCACAATTCAAAGGGGTCAGTCATAGGCATCCATGGCTAACATGGCTAGACCACAATATAGGCATGATGGAGCACAACCTTAGAGCTGTAGATATATTATTTTATACTTGTCTTGTATAACACTTATGGTGTATATATTAATATGTACATTTCTTAGTCCATGATTTGTATTTGTATGTGGATGGATGTATAGATATATTTCCTTTCTAGCACATGTATTTTAATTTCATTGTATATGTAATGGGAAATATGTGATGTATGTTTTATTTTATTGCATTATGTGATACACATACATGGTTAAAAATAAAATCAAAATGATTTAGAAAAGTATAAATAATCTTAAAATGTAATACACACTAAATCACGATGGGAAATGTGTACAAACAAAAGAGGAATAAATATAAGAAACCAAAATGGTAAAATGGAAGGTAAAAAATATTTTCAAACCATGTAAAAATATTTTCACCAAATTAAAACAAATAAAATTCATACTATATCACACTGGGAAGTATGAAAATTTGTAATAAAATGGAAAATATGTGAAAACCAATGGTATAAAAGCAAACAAATAATAAAGTGAATAAAGCATACTAAATAAAGATGGGAATTATGAAAAAAAAAGTGAACATAAATCAAATTAATCATACTAAATAAAGATGGTAAATATGCAAAATTTAATAAAATAGTCGTAAATATACACAATTAAAAAATAAGAAGATAAAATTGATGTGTTTATGAAGTAAGCATAAACATACTAAATCAACATGGGAAGTATTCCAATGATGTTTAAATAATAATGTAACACAAATTATCTCAAATTTGAATCATGTAATTTTATTGTGTCTTGATTATAGTATAAACTAGTTATTGGAATATTCTAAGGAGGGCCTAGTCCTATGCAAGGTCTTAAACCACAACTCACAAAGGGAACACCAATGAGGTGGAAACAAAGGTGGGAATAATTTTGAAAATGTTTTAAAGTGGTAATTTTTGAGGAGATCCTAGTCCTATCCTTGGTCTTACATTGAAACTTGGTAATAAGGGTAAAGATAAGGTAATTTGTTGTTGTGGTAATTTGTGAAGATATATTGCTCCTATCCATGGTCTTACACATGCTAGGGGGAATGATCAGTTAACAAAAAAATTATTCCTCAAGGGAAAATATTATGATTGTTTTAATGAAAGAGGGAATGTAATAAAAAGTGTGACATAGGTGTTTATGAGAAAAGCTTAGTAAACATGAGGCATACTAGGTAAAAAGGAGAGACACTAAGAGTCTAGTGACCATCAACATAGAAAGGATACCTACTCCCAATAATCTCAAAGCTATATAGAAAAATAGGTGATATGCTAATATAAACTCATGAAGGTTATATGAACAAGGAAAGTAAATTAGACCCATCTTCCCATAACATGTTTCCCATTCTTCAACACCTCTTATAGAGCCATCAGTCTATTGTGAAGATTGGGTACTTGTGTGAAAAAGTAGGCAACACTTATAGAATTTGTTTTGTTCTCCTATCCCAATCTACTGGCCTACCACACCCCAATAGACCTTGGCTCTATCATGAGGTCAAATTTGGAGTTTGATATTTGATTAGGAATATGATATGTGCTAACAAATCATGTCTTTTAGTATTAGTAAACTTTTGAATTGTATGTTTCCTTTTGAATCATTCATTTTATTTAAATTATTTGGATTTTAACTTTTTCTTATGGATTTTGTGATTCCTCCTCCATATGTATTTGGAATAACCAACATGAGTGATAATAGTGATATATACTAATGAGATTTAGACTTTGACTAAAGAAGGCTAAGTAACCAGAGATATGACTAACTAAATAACTTAGGCTTACCTATGAACTACTATGTAATCTCAAGTTTCAACCATATGTATGCTTAGTATGTGAAAGGAAAATAAGGCAATAAAAGATATCAAAATAGATCAGTGTATAGTAATAGTACAATGAGAAGTTTTATTTGCTAACTAATCATATGTTAGAGATAAAATATGAAGGGAATCAGGGTTGTATAACCAAGTCACAATAATAATTATTTGATTTGAGTATAAAAGATAACAAATAATTATTATAGGGAAAGTAATAGAATCCATGAAAGAAGTGAAATCATAAATATAAGTTATGAATTCATGAAAATAATGAGAAGAATCCACAAAAAAGTGAAAGAGAATGAAACCACATAAATCATAATATAACAGTCCATGTGAAATAGATAAGTGAAATTAAATTTGATGCATAGTTAAGAATATAAGAGATATATAAATGGATCACAAATCCAATAAAAAAAATAAAATACAAAAATGTCTAAAAACACCATACTGTGTTCATAAATACTAATATATTTGACCACAAATATTATCCATAGCATGCAAAACATTTCTATGAAGATAAATTTTGATGCTACCCAGAATCTCATCAATCTTCATTGGAAGTTATATAAAGACTTCCTTCTCTATCATCCTAATTCAAAAGTTAGGTGTAGTAGATGAAGAGTAATTCTCATGTGGGATACTCAAGGCAAGGAATGGATGTCTCTATAGGAATGGTATCTATGGAGCTAGAAGAAGGTGCAATAGATGGAGGAGGAACCATATTACATGAGTGACTTATAGGAGGAGGAATAATTTATGTTGGTGTCAACTATGGGAAATCACAAAGATGTTTTTGAAACACTCGACATTGCCTAGTATGATGTATACCACACCAGTGCAAAAGATAGTATACTTCACCATATTTAGGGATATACTCTAGTAATAGCTTAGGAGGAGGCATGGTCTTTTCTTTGGGATGATCACTGGATAGGCATAATGTGTTGATATACTACCTAATTTTTTGGTAGTGGGTATAAGAATGATTATTTATCCCATGAAAACAACAAATACATCTATTAATAGACTATGGGGGTATACTAGCTGAAGAGGTGGAAGGAGAAGCCTAGGGTTACTGATATAAATGGTAATATTTGGTCTAATGACTAACAAATTTGTGAATTTCACAATAAGGTTGATCTACCCATTGTTCAAGAAAGGTTTCAAGTTGTGGTAAGGGAAGAAGGCCATCACCAAGGAAGTGGGGAGATGGAGTGGAAACTAGATTAGGCTCATCGATAGGTAAGGCTAGATGTGCAGTGGGTCTAAGCATAATAGATATCATCTCTAAAGGAAATAGACTTTAAGGATCATGGTATCTTTAAAAATGATAAGGTATTATCATGGAAAGATCCATGAGCATATTCTTGAGTGGATTTGGTGTTACTGTAGGCATACCATGTGATTTATCCATCTCTACCCTATGAACAATAATGGAAAAACTAGTATTAGGTGCTATAAGAGAAGGAATGTTAGAAGAAGAATGAAAACATTAAAATAAAGAAGATTGATATCAAAGAACTTTAATGTTTTTATCTTGGATAAATATAGCTAAAAATGGGTTATCTAAAGTATAAACATGATCATATTCAGGTGTGTGCAAGTCAATGGTACATGTAGGAATGATTTTTTCATTTGAGGAAGTATGATGAATAGAGTGTCAAGTTTTGGGTAAGGTAATAGGTATGCCATCAGAATGTAGATGACATTATTAAGGTTAAAGATAAGGAGGAAGTTAGATGATGATATGAGGGGAAAGATCAAAGGTTTTTATCTTTAGGTTTATCTCATTTAAAACACCATCATCAAAGTCTAAGAGGTTGGGTGGATTATTCTCTATTAATTTAGGGTGACCATTATAACCTCGAGTGGAGTTGATTGGATAGTTTAAGTGTTGGGAATCATGAAATGGGACACTAGGTAAGGGTTCAAGGGTGGGTATTTTAAAGATATCACATACTTGGAATTATTTGAAATTCTAAGGATTTGTGTCCCCTTGAATTTTGTAGATAGCTCCATTGGGAGGGAATTTGACACATTGGCATGAGGATGAGGTGATTGATCTCATATAATGAGTCTAAGGTTGATTGAGTAGGATATTTTAAGGTGGAAAGTTAAATATCACATCTTTCACATAGACAATAATAGGTGGAATGGTAATGGGAATCCAAACATAACCTAGAAGAGGCATTTTCCTTATGTCATAGTCTTGCCATGTACTATGCGTAGATATGAGGTTACATTCAAAATACCAAGTGTATTAATAAAGTGAATGAAGGAAACACAAGTGTGTTAGCCTTCATCAATTAAAGCATGATTAACTTTTATATCACCTATTTGGATTCTAATTAATAAAGGAGGATCATCTGCTCGAAGCAATATCTCATCGAGAATCATATAAGTGATAGGGAACTTAAGTGGGAGAGAAGTATCCACTATTTCATCAAATAGATGGACATTTAATAACATTATTGAAGTATAATATCTTCAAATCTAGATAAGGTAGTTTCACATCATACAGGAGGAGAATAAGAGATGTTAATTTTGAACAATAATTGTATTAGGTAGTTTCAATGATGAGGAAACATTCTCATTATTTCTAGGAAAGGTATTTGAGATGGGATATGGGAAAGTTCCATAATAATATCCCATTCATCTTATCTCATGGGAGGATCATTTGATGTAGGTGCATAGTGTTACAAGAGATTAAGAAAGAGGAATGGAGGTATAACTAAATGTGTGTTGATAGGGTATGGTTGGTTTAGGTTGATTACAAGTGGGTTGAGTTACTTTAGGTAATGTGGTGGTGGGTTGAGGTATTTCTTTTGGTTGGGTATAATAAATACTATTGGAAATTTTAAGTATGTTTTCTTGTGATGTGGAATTTGGGGAAAGATTAAAAATGGTATGAGAGGTATAATCAGGTCATGTAGTTGGAAGTGGTGCTTATATGGGTAATGGTTCCTCTTGCCCCAATACCATGAGATGGGATAGGCAAGTGTCTTAAATAACATGAAATGGTCGAGAGGTGTGATGTGTATATATTGGATTTGAGTCAATAAAAGCAACTAATATTCTCATATTAATCATATTAACCATGTTTTCATCATTATTGGTAAGGTCTATAAGGCTTTCAACATTTTTAATAGTAGGATTAGGTTGTTCAATGTTATTTTGGTGGTTAGTAAGGGGATCCTTTTAGATAGCTAAATGAGCATTAGCTTGATTTCAAGGTTAATTTTTATTTTGTATTTCATAAGACTTAAAATCTATGTCATAAGCTTGTTGACATTGTTGGATAAGGGAGTCATGATCAAATTTAGGACCAAGAAGAAAATCCATAGTAAGATTTTGTAGATGTTTACAAGTCTCATGAGAATGGCCCCCACTTGCATGAAACCAAAAAAATTTGTTTGGATCATAAAATAATTTCATAGGATGAGTGGGGTCAAGATATTGTGGTAGAGTTCATGGAAGACATTTTTGAGTTTCTTCTAGGGATAATAGTTTGTGCACATTAGTGTGGTTTTGTTGAGAAAATGTGGGAGTAGGATTGAAAATGTTAGTAGGGGTAGGGACATGCTCCATAGTGTTGTTTGGAAAAATAACTTGGATGATATGTATAGTGACATAAGTATCAATAAAACCATCATTGGTTGCATGAGAATTTATTTTTGATAAGCATGTGAGTTCCCATTGTAGGTGGAGGTGGTTCAAATTGATGCATGAGGAAGTCTTATCATTTACCTTGGTTAAGAGCTTCTTCCAAAGTTTTTGGAGAGAGGGTCCTAACATGATATTATAATTTAGGGTCAAGAACATTGGTAAATAAGAGGAAAAGGTTATCATCTTCCATATTATGCTCACATTTGTTAGACAAGTTTTTATATCATTTGATGAAAGCTTATGTCATTTCAATTTTGAGATGTTTATAGTTTATAAAATAGGCTAAGTTATTTTTGAGAAGATCATTAGTTTGGATTTCTTGGACTAATGAGTTGAATTTTTTTTTTAGGATAGTGATAGAGTGGGTTTTTAATTGATTATACCAATCTAGAACATCTCTAAGAAGTGTTTTAGGCAAGTGTTTGGTAGAAATTAAGGTATTAAGCTTGACCCAATCTTTATAAATGTTACCAAATGTTTTTAGATGCAAGGTAGGATCGATAAATCTATTATAGGTGATGGTGGGGTTATACCTTCTATGTCAATGTTAGCAATTTGAGGTACTAGAGATTTGTTTTATAAATGTTTAATGGTTTATTGATAAGTGGAGGTTGTGGTATGAGGTTACGATGGGAATCCCTAAGGTGGGGTAGGGGGCATTAGGATTTTTCACTCCCCATGAAACTTGGTGAGGTTGGTTTTGGAGATGTATGAGATGATTTTACATTTTCATCATCTGATTTACATTATTGGTTTGAAAATTATGCATTTGGTGAAGCGTTTGTAAGAGAATTTGACTAGTTTGAGTAACATTTTGACTAGTGGACACAACATGTGATACATTAGTATTATGGGAGGTATTAGGAGCTTGTGATGAACTATGAGTGTGTGATGAGATAGAAGCATGTGCCATGCTAGTGGCATGAGTATCATTGGTAAAAAAATAAGCATTATTAGTATGGTTAAGGATGTGGGTGTTTTGAAGAGCCTCTCTAGAAGTTGAACCTACCATGTTGGTACAAATATTTGGCATGGAGGTTGAAGAAGATATAAAAGATTATGTCATGGTGTGGGTAGGAGACATTATAGAGGGGAAATATTGAGATACAAATATAGGGGTTCCCCAAATCCATGGGAAAAGGTAGGGGAGGGTGAATGGGGTTATCTTATATGAGGTCCCATCATGAGATTATAGATGGTTATAGGATCTTTTCCCCTATGTTGAGGGTTTTCCTAGATGTAGAAGAACATGTCCATTATGTATTTAATATAATTCTCATCTTATAATGAAAAAAAGGGTAAGTGTTGAATAATAATGGGGAGGAGTCCCATAATTGGTGGTGTAGTTGGAAATATGGATATTACTTTGATTCATAATGGGTACCACAAGATGTGTCTTGAGAAACCTATTAGGATTGGTAAAAATCATCATGTTTGATTGATTAAATTTTATATTATCTTCAAGCAATAAATTCATGAAGGATAGAGACTAAAAACTTGATAAAAATGAAGATGAACTGGTGGGATATAGGGTTGAACTAGTTAGTATTATCTTGTAAGACAATAAATAGAATAGGTTGTAAAAGATAGTTGAACTAGTCACCTATGTTTTACATATGGTAAAATGAGAGTGTCTAAAAGATACATAGTTAGATAACTTGACTATGTGTCAAAGGGAAATATAACAAGAAGTCTATAAGAGATTGGGTTGAATAGAGTGTTGATGTTCTGTGGGAAATAGAAACTATAGGAAATACAATCAAATAGAATAATTGTTATCTAAAGAAGGTATGGATAGGTTTTGACAATTATGACTATAGATGATCTAGGTTTATTGTGTAGAATACTTTAAATAAACATAGAAACAACTGTATCTAGCTAATTGATTTAGTTTTAGAACATAACACAAACCTTGCACCAACAATAGTTGATACAAGTTTTGTAATACAATATAAAATTATCAAAGAGCAAGTAGTAAAAATAGAAATATTAATCTAAATAGTCATTCCTAAATATTTTACATTATGATAATTTTTGAAATAGTGTGATAGGGAGTTGGCTATAATAAGGAACTATAAAATCAATATAAGGATGTTTTTAGGTAGTTAAGGGTGAAAGGGGTCTATATTGGTGATGATATTGATTTGGTATTGGGGCCTACCCCATTAATTCACAATCTTGCATCGATAAGGGTATTGGGTACTTTACCAATATATACCATCAATCACATATTTATAATTATCTATAAAACCAATTATGCTTCTCCCTGGTGATGAAATCTAAGTAGATAGACCTTGGGTAGAAGTTGTTTAATGTTTTTTTACGTTATGTGGTTTGGAAGTGTGTGAAAAAAAATACTGTGACTAAATTGATAAATTAAAAACCTCCTATTTAATCTATGTGTGTTACTCTAAACAAGAAAGCAAAAAAAAATGAAAATTAAATTAATTAGTAACAAGT
Source organism: Torreya grandis (assembly GCA_037957365.1). NCBI lineage: Eukaryota > Viridiplantae > Streptophyta > Pinopsida > Cupressales > Taxaceae > Torreya > Torreya grandis. Next base: position 2,039,000 of record JARHVA010003312.1, on the reverse strand, counting down.
TAATTCCTTTGTTTAAAGAATACAGGATCAGTTTAGGCAACCATGTATGTAAATAATACATAATAGAATCAACTAGGTTGATAGTATCTATTGAAGTAGGAGCCAAAATAACATAGTTGAACAAATCAACTGAGTCTTCTAGGTAGGAAATCGAGCCATAAAATTGTATTGATCTAGTTGACCTACTTCGCTGTAGGATTACAATTTTATAGACTAAAACTATGAAAAATAGGATTAAAAATGAAGAACATAAATGACTAAGAAGGTAAGAATGAAATTGATAATTTTTGAAGATGTTATTTTTATATTATATTATTCAGATCATGTTATCTTGTTAACAGAGTCAACTAGGTTGATGGATTCTAAAAACTTGTATTTAAAAAAGTGAACTGAGTTGCGCTGATCGATACAGTTACTTATGGTTGAAGATGACCTACATAGAGAAATATAGAGTTGATGACAACTTCTATGTGTTAAATCTATGCATAAAATGTTAGATTATATTGATAGATTTGATCCAATACTGTAAAAATGAAAATATATAATAGATGATAATAAATAGAGGCATGAAGGAAAAATTGTAAGGGTTATTTTCATGTCTAGTTCACTAGAATATATATAAGGGAAAATGAAGTTGTTTTAAAAATCAATCCTAGATCAGAGATGATAAATTACACTATCCCTTCAACTTATTAGTAAATTTAGACAATCAAGGTCATGACCAATATGGATTTTTTAGTCCTAACTAATGGGTCTCTTACCACAATAATATCACTAAAGAGAGTTCCAAAGCCTTTAGTCAAGTAATATCATATGATAACCCAAGATAGGCCATATGTTTTCATATCAAAGGAAATACAAAGTAAAGTAAATCTAATCTAGTTCTCACCAAATCTTGTGGAACAAAATGGAGGTAATAAATATAAAAGTAAACATGCAAAGAATAACTCTACTCAAGTCAATGTAAAGGTAATCCTAATGCATGGAGATAAAAACATATTCATAAGATAACACATGAAAATCTATTTACTTAATAAACAAGAGCAAGAGTTAGGAATACTTACCTTTGAAAATGAGCCAATTGAGCCTTAATATCTCCAATGGTTAATGGTGATTTTCAAGAAATTGTTGTGATTTATAAGGATAACAAAGATAAGTCAGCTCTAGATTACATGACTTCTCCTATGCATTCAAAAGACTTCTCCCATAAAATAATATTATTATATCCAACTATAGTATGAAACCATAATCAATGGATCCTCAAGTAGAATGATGGATAAGTAGATGCATAAATAAAGTGATTATATCTATCTCTCTCTAATGAAAATGGTGAAAATAATATGTTTATATAGTCGGGTTTAACCCTAAAGCCTTATGAAGTTTTAGCTAACAAAGTCAGCCCAATCAACCCTATTATTTAATAAATAAAGAATTTAGGTCCTATAATAAGTTGGTTGGGGATGACCTAATCCTGTAATATGATTATATTTTAAGAACAAGGTCGACCCAGGCTGAATTTGTTTGATAAATGACAGGAAATAGGTTTTGGCTTAGTAGGGGTTATTTGAGGCGGTGAATTACTTGGAAGAGTTTGTAAGGGTGGTGTCAAAGCTTAGGGAAATGCATAGGAGAGGTTTATTTTGGTTTCAAGTGGTGGTGTAGGGAATAATAATCTTGTGAAGCACCAATGGTCTACCCACCTTTTTTGGTGGACACTTTAAGGTGTGCACTCAGGGAAATTGAGACTCGATAGGTTCCTACAAGAGAGAAAACATTAGTAATTGGAAAAGTTCAAAAATATCAGTGTATACACTTTACAACTAAGGATCTCAATCCATTCATTTTTTAATTAGAGCATCATGTACCCAATATGTATCTAAGAGTAAGTGTACCTAATTATACATTGAAGGTAACTACTACAACCAGATGGGCAGTTCATAGGAAAACTCAATTATCATGGGATGAGACCTATGAATTGATACAAACATTTTCTTAGATGCTAATTACTGCTAGGGTATGTTGGCCATTTTTTAAAGAAGGACAATAACTAGAGTTGTATATACATAGGTGTGTACACATATGGTTTGTGCAGGGTGTTGAACCTAAGTACTGGGTACATGTTTTTAGATACACTTTGGCACCATTTATAACTATTTGGTATATGCATTAGGGCTGCATAAGAGAAACCAAAAATTGGGTGTAGGTTTAACAAGACTTTATACAAACATTTTTTTGAATATGAAAAATCCTATAATACATAGTGTTTTACAAAAATTGAAAATATATTCATGTCATAGGCAATTGGAAGATTTGAGTACTGAGATAGACTCATCATCACAATAAGAAGAAGATTGTGATTTAAATGCATTGATATAAAATTATAAGGTTAGTAAAAAAAAGGAATAATTTCTTATACAACCTTGTAATAAGATTACAAATGATTTTATAGGGTCTATTGATGGTGATGAGGATATGGACTTAAATGGATTCTTCAAAGCAAAATGAGAAGCTGAACCACCAAGATCTTAAATTGTAAAACAAAATAATGAAGACAAACTATGAGATATAAATATTTAAGAACATGAAGGACATATAACTATAAAAGAATCCTTTCTTAATGAATTTAATAAGATATATCAAGAGCCAATGAAGAAAATTATTTAGAATATTGGGACAGAGTCTATGCCAAATATTGTAACTTTGGGAGATTAATGGACTCAAAATTAAAATTTAGAAGGGTTGTAGCTATTGATGAATTATTAAGATGTTTTCCACACTAAATTCATAGAGGTAAAAGGTGTAGATCCATCAATGGGGGAGATACACATTGAACTCAAAAAGTGCACAAGACCTATCAAGAATCACCCATATAGATTAAATCCTTACATGAAGTTAAAGGTGAAGTCTGAGCTAGATCACATGTAAGAAGTAGGTATCATTCATATAGTTGAAAAAGCACATTAGATTAGTCCCATGGTTTTGCAGCCTAAAAATTTAGGTGAGATCAAGGTAAGTGGAGATTATCATGCATTAAATGATGTTTGCATCAAAAAACCATTTTCTATAATCAATTATAAGTCATGATGTATATTCCTTCATAGATGGATTTAGTGGATATCATCAAATTTAAATCACATCTTAGGATCAAGGAAAAATAATATTCACAATTGAATGGGGCTCTTTAGAATATAAGATAATGCTATTTGGTCTAAAGTTTGCTCTAAATGTATTTTATAGGGATGTGGTGATTAATTTCAATGACTTTACTCTTGATTTTATAAAAGTTTATTTATATTATTGGGTTGTATTTTCTTTGTTCAAAGACCACTTGTCCAAACTATGATTAATTTTAGAACATTATAGAGCCTTGTGAATTGCATCAAATTTTAAAAGATGTTTTTTTACACACCATTTGATGTTATGTTGGGCCATGTAGTTTGTAGTGAAAGAATCTTGGTTGATCAAGCTAAAATCATATACAAAGTGGGTATGACACCTTCTAATAGTCTTATGGAACTACAAACATTTTTGGTATACAAAGTGGGTATGACACCTTCTAATATTCCTATGGAACTACAAATTTTTTATCAAAGGCTACAAAGTTATTTATGTGTCCTTAGGAAATTATTGCACAAGGATACAAGGTTAAAATTGACACATGAGTGCCAATCATCATTTTTTGAGCTAAATCAAAGGTTAGTTATAACTCCCATATTGGAATTTCCTAACTAGACTAAGCCATTTCATGTTCATGTAGATGATCTAAGTATTGCGATGGGAGCTATGTTAAATTAGTTAGGAAATGATGGAATAGACCATCCTACCTATTTTACATTTTAAAAACTATAGGATATAAAAAAAATATACTATGATAGAATGAGAATATCTATTAATGGTGTTCAGACTAAAAAAATTGATTATTATCTTTTGAAAACACCCTTTGAGTTCCTTATTGATCATCAAACCTTTTGATATTTGGTTATTAAACCTATGTTAGGTGTAAGGATATCTAAATGGTTAATGCTATTCTAGGAATTTTAGTTTAGAATCAATTTCAAACCTAGATGAGAGAATGTGAGACTTGACCATTTGAGAAGGATATGAAATGGAAAAGAACCTAAAAATTTGCAAGATGAATCACCAGATGCACATCTCTTCAAAATCTTTGTGATTCCTGAGAACATGGAAGATATAGCTAAATTTATAGAATTAAAAATCTTTCAAATGTACTATGTTGAAAAAGATAAAAAGTAATTGATTAAATGAACTATTCCTTATATTGTTATAAATTAATTTTTGTATAAAATGGGTGAAGATGAGGTATTACACAGAGTGGTTTTAGAGTATGAGTGACCTCATATTCTTGAAGAGGCACATCAAAGAATCACAAAAGGGCATTTCACAGGTGAATCCACTACTAGAATATCTTATAAAGTGGTCTACGATGCCCTAGTCTATTTGAAGATGCACATTAGGTCACCAAACATTATGATATCTACAAAAGGATGGATAAACCTAATCAGGGAGATGAAATGCCTTTAAACCCAATGTTAGAAGAACAAACTTTTGAATAGTGGGGTATTAATTTTATGGGTATTATGAATCCACCAATCAAGCATAACCATGCAATGTATATCATCACTATGATAAATTACTTTATAAAATGGGTTGAAGTCATTGAGATACCAAGTTACAGTGCCAAGGATGCATCCATGTTTTTATATGAAAACATTATTACAAGGTTTGGGTGTCCAATCAAATTGTTTAGAGATAGAGGAGCACACTTTCTAAAAAATATAATCAAGACTCTTATAGGATAATTTATGATATTGATCCATAAAAATACTGCATACCATCCATGGGAAAATGGACAAGATAGGCTTCAAATAAAGTTATAGGCAAGATGTTAACAATGCAATATATAATGGGATGATTGGGAGGACACAATTCCTACAATTCTCTAGGCATAGAAAATAAACTACAAACATGTGATAGGATTTACCCCATTTCAGTTGGTCTATGGACTTGAGGCAATAATGCTGTTAGGAACCCGTGGAAGCACCATTGATTACCATATACAAGCAACTTAAGATGTAGAATTAAACCAAAATCAAAAGTAATTAAAATTTAGAAATAACACAGAATATGAGAGACAATACCCAATTGTAGTAATACTCATCTAGAAGAAAATACAATAAAGAAGATGCCACACTTCTTCTTCCCACACCTCTAGAGCTCCCACACTTCTAGGGCTCACCAATAATTTTCCTTCTATAGTTCACTCTCTCTTACGGTCCCAACACACAACTCAAACATAGAGTTGGTGTTCACCTCCAACCAGTCAGTATCCACTACTGCCAGTACACCAGTGCTCCACACACTCCACAAGTGCTCCACGCACTCCAAGTACACAATCGTACTTCAAGTAGATCTCCCTTGAACTTGCAATAACCTGCAACTCAAATGATCTTACTTATGGAAGGAACTACCTTGCCTTCCTCTCTTGCTCTCTGATGTGTTGCTATCACCTTTGATTCTACTGCCACCTGTAGATCTCCTTTGACCTCGCACACACACTTGTTACCATGTAGATCTCTCTACACCCTGAAGAACCCTTGTCCTTGCCTCACCAAGTCCTTATGATTCTCCAAACCAGTACCCTGATGGATCTTCTCCCTGATCTAGCACATGTGCAGACCAACCTGATCATACACACTTGGCACCCCTATGGAACTAGGAGGAACACCCTTGCTCACTTCACACACAAAAGGAGCTAAATTTGCTCAACTCAAACTAGAAAAAATTACAATACAACCCATGAGTCTATTATATAAATCTCATGTAAACAATAATTAGACATTTAATTACAATAATTAGATCCACAGCTCAAGACTATAATTAGCCTCTTAACATGCAAACACTTGGTTCGTTAACAAATTGTTCATACAATTGACAATTTTAGAACTGCATAGGTGACCAATGTCGGTCCTTGTTATGCTGGAGATGACTGATGTTAGCCAATACCTGATCAATGTCAGTTGCCTTTCCCACTGTATATGACCGATGTTGACTGATCAGACTGACGTCAATTTCCCTACAACTTAGCATCCTCTCAATAACCTCCTCCATGTCTACAATAGTGAAGCTTTTAGCTCCACAACCTAACAATCTCCCACTTGGAGATAAACAGTTGCACTATACCTATACCTATACCCCATTTAATTTGTTTCTTGGCTTGTATCCCTCTTCAAGCTCAAACCTAAAGACCACCCACCACACAACTTGTAGTGCACCTCCTATCATCCAAGTAACCTACCGCATCCACATCTAAAAACCCATGTAGGAAAGAACTTGACCTTGCATAGCATGTCAACCTACTACTGGTCCCTCTCAGATACCTGAGAATCCACTGAACTGGCCTCCAGTGCTTCTTTCCCAGATTGGCTCCAAACTTTCTGACAGCACCCACTGCTTGGGCAAACTTAGGTCTATATTAGACCTCATGTGATTTTGGACACTAAACTGTCCAGCCCTTGGTGTGCTCTGGTTCTACATCCTATGTATTGAACCTTGCCAACACCTAATTCACATCAGCTCCCACTTGAGACAAAATCAACCTGTGATCTCCATGTCTCTCATGCCAAAGAATTTAACTGCTCCAAATTCCTCATGACATGCCACTGAACTAACCTTACCTTTAACTCACCAAAACCCTATATGTATGAACCTGCTAGCATATCACCCACATATAGTAACAAGATAATGTTGTGACCATCATCCACCTGGTAAGACAAACACAATGGTTACACTGACATTGACTAAAGCCCTGCTTTGTCATCCACCTGTCAAAACCTATACCACTATCCTATAGCTTCCTCAAGACCATATGACTTGGCCTTCCATCTCATGTGTCCATTCTCTCTATTCTTTAACCAAGGTATCCAATCGTCTCAGTGCTTTCATACCGGCTGGCAACCCTACCAAATCTCCTGTTTGGTCCTACATCCTGTTCATGCCATGCTACCACTGTTTCCTGGATCCTTCCTGCTCTGTAATCAGTAACTAGTATAAAGAAGAGGAACAATGGATTTGAGGCTTACTTGCACTTTTAGTCCTCCCCATGGGCATTTGAGACTCCTTAACAACTTGTTATCCACCCAAAATTCATCTCAATGACCGACCTTGGTCACTACACAGTGTGCATCTGAACGACGTCAATTCTATGCGACTGTCCAGGTCATCAACGCCGATTATCATACCGATGTCAGTCTCCACTTGCCCAACACCACTGACTCCTTTGGTCTACATATGACCAACATCAGTACCTATCTGTTTGATGTCAATTACTTTTGACCGATGCCGGTACTTGTGTATGCCTGTGAGTGATGAATTTTTACCCACAAGCTCTCCATGGATCAAAACCCTATCCAAACTGCCTTGCTCTAAAGTATCCAGCCCCATCCACTGGTCTCTATCTGTCATCTCCTCCAAGAACACCAAGGCTTTCCAATTCTTAAGTTTATCAAATACATCAGTCTTCCTTTTCCTATAATAAACACAATCCTTTCTTATAGCATCCCACTGCTCACAAAAATCTTGGTCTATGCTCTCTGAAGTTGATCTCTTACCATCTAACTTAAGAACATCCATTCCCTTCTCACTTATGTGACCAAGCCTACAAAGCCACACCTATGCAACAGAAGTGGAATCATTAATACAAGCAAGTAGATAAAGAGTACCTGCTTTCTTACCACATGGTAATTCAAGTGCATCTTTTATGAGAGTTCATATGTATCTCTCATCACCCAACTTTCCTAAAGCAATTAGCCACATCTTCAAGACTGGGACCTGCATGACCTTCTTCAACACCCATGTGTTGGCCGCCTATAATTTCAGCATCACTTCCCCTTTGCCAACAATCTGACAAGGCTCACCAACCCCTCTACTTGGGGCTGCATGGAAAGAGGCAGCATAATCTATTAACCAAGATTCAACTTTATCCAAGAAACATCCCAAATCATCCTGTGCAATAACACCTACAACATCTACTTCTTCAGTTCCTTCATGTTGATCTTCTACCAACCAACAATCTTTATTTACCTACTCTTTCTTTCCATAAGATTGTAATTGACCATTCATGCTATTCAGTTTCTCCATTCGTAGCTTACTTTATTCTGCCATTTCTATACTCCCACTCAATCAGAAACTCCTAAGAGTGACCTATAACCAAACACAAAACCTGCTCCCTGCAACCTTAGCTCTGATACCAACTGTTAGGAACCCGTGGAAGCACCATTGATTACCATATACAAGCAACTTAAGATGCAAAAATTAAACTAGAATCACAAGTAACTAGAATTCAAAAACAACGCAGAATATGAGAGACAATACCCAATTATATTAATACTCATCTAGAAGAAAATACAATAAAGAAGATGCCACACTTCTTCTTCCCACACCTCTAGAGTTCCCACACTTCTAGGGCTCACCAGTAGTTCTCCTTCTACAGTTCACTCTCTCTTACGGTCCCAACACAAAACTCAAACACAGAGTTGGTGTTCACCTCCAACTAGTCAGTATCCACTACTGCCAGTACACCAATGCTCCACGCACTCCACAAGTGCTCCACGCACTCCAAGTACACAATTGTACTTCAAGTAGATCTCCCCTGAACTTGCAACAACCTATAACTCAAATGATCTTACTTATGGAAGGAACTACCTTGCCTTCCTCTCTTGCTCTCTGATCTGTTGCTATCATCTTTGATTCTGCTACCACCTACAGATCTCCTTTGACCTCACACACACACCTGTTACCATGTAGATCTCTCTACACCCTGAAGAACCCTTGTCCTTGCCTCACCAAGTCCTTATGATTCTCCAAACTAGTACCCCAGTGGATCTTCTCCCTAATCTAGCACACCTGTAGACCAACTTGATCATACACACTCAACACCCCTATGGAACTAGGAGGAACACCCTTGCTCACTTCACACACAGAAGGAGCTAACTTTGCTCAACTCAAACTAGAAAAAATTACAATACAGCCCATGAGTCTATTATATAGATCTCATGTAAAAAATAATTAAACATCTAATTACAATAATTAGATCCATATCTCAAGACTATAATTAGCCTCTTAACATGCAAACACTCAGTTCATTAACAAACTATTCATGCAACCGATAGTTCCAAAACCGCACAGGCGATCGACGTTGGTCCCTGTCAAGCTGGAGATGACTGATGTTGGCTGATACCTGATCAATGTCAGTTGTCTTTCCCACTGTATATGACCAACATCGGCTGATTAGATCGATGTCGATTTCCTTGCAACTTAGCAACCTCTCAACAACCTCCTCCATGTCTGCAATAGTGAATCTTTTAGCTCCATAACCTAACAAATGCTCATGAAACATATAATTCCTAGTCTTTGCATTGTTATGATAACAAGAATTAGGGATCTAGATTCTCTACAAACATGATTGATGTATTTAAACAAAATGGAGTAAAATAGGCAAAGAGAACAATATATGTAAGAAGTTAATAATCTAAGTTATAAAGTGTGGTATGATCATACCCTGTTATCTAAAGAATTCTATCTAGAATAAGTGGTCTTACTATATGATAGAAAATTTAGAATATTTCTAGGCAAACTAAAAATTAGGTGGAAGGGACCTTAAATCATTCATGAATTTTCATAATAGGGATACATTGTTTTAAAATATCTTTAGGGAACTATTATTTAAGGATGTGTAATTGGTTGTAGGATTAAGCCTCACTATCAATAATCTCTATCAATTCTTGTAGAAAATTGAGAGAGGGTGTTGAGTAGCACCATGTAGTTTAGGATTTTTATTTCATGTTTTGTTTTTCTATTTTTCTTTTAGGTTTATGTGTGTTTTATACAATGTGAATTGTATATCGCATAACATTGGAACTAAAATTATAAGTTGAAGTCATAAAGTGCAATCTATGAATAGTTTCAACCTAAAGGGAAGACAACTTGCAAAAAGTACATGGGGATCATCAATTAAGTCTAATAACTAGGAACCAAAAGTCTAGGTATGGAGAAAGAACAATTAATGGTTATTCAAAACCATTAATGATGATGTACTTACAATATCACATCTTTCTAAAAGCAAATCATATGTCAGAATGATATGGTGTACAATAAAGGAAAACAAATAGATAAGAAGATGATACATCACATCAATACTTGTCATCAAATAGATCAATGTTTTTATATGCATAATGTTAACTATCACATCATCAATAACTGGTTGACATTAATTCTCTAGGAAAAATCATGCATACTCATCTTAGCACATTTAAATCATTCTACCAAATGGATTTGAGTGACAAAACCTATATAACAAAGGGAAAGAATGACACAAATACATTACATAGTATTTTGAACAAGGTATATATGCTATTTGCATCAAATTCAAACAATTGTGCACATGTTTCTTATCAAAACTGATATAACCAGAGAAATTATTCAGTTGTATTTACATCAATAAACATGGATAATGAACAACTATTAATATAACTCATAAATGTGTAGAAGGAATAAATGGGCATTGGAATATCACTTAGGGAAGCCAAATACCATGGTTAGAACCCTTTTAATTTAATTGGCATTGTAAAATATAGTCTCTACAGCCTAGATTAATTAACATCAGTATGAAAATGAGCTTTGGTACTTTAACACCCTCTATGAGGTTCTAAAGTAGATCAACTTATCAAGTTACCTAACTTCAAAAAATTAGATGAGTTAATGCTTACATTGCTTAGTATATATAGTGACAGTTTTATCCATCTCTCATAAGATGTTACAATCTTCATCAACCTTACAACCAAGGTGAGATCAATAAGGCTTCCAGATCAAGGAAAATTTCTTTTGCCTCATAAAACTAAGTCACCATCCATCCACTCAGAAACAAAGGAGAAATATACTAGGGAATGTAGGGGGATTCCTATTGACTTAGTGGAAGATAACTTGGTACACATTCTTTCTAAGTGCATTACCAAATGTTCTAGTAGACCACCAAAAGTGACAAATAGGCAATGAAAGGTGTTGTCATTGTGTATTAGATGATACGAATGCATGAAGATTTTAATTAGCCTTAGTTTTTAGCCTTAAAATTATTACAAACATTGAAAAGGTTCTCAGAAAAACATCATAGGTGTTTTAATATAAATTTTTGGTCTTGCTTCTCTAATTTATGTAGTGAAAGTCACTAGAGGGCCTAATGAATCTTGATTAAGAATTTTGGCTTATGATTGCATTTTTCAACATCACTTGGACCAAGATAGGGTAGTATTATGATCAATTAGGGAGATTTAATTCATGGTGGATTGAGATTCAATCCATCATCATCTTTCACCCTAGAGTACCCCAGGATGTTTTGTATTACTTAAGGCAACATGCATCAGTTACAAATCTCCAAAATGAGATTTAGATCAAATTTTATGAAATGACCAAAGCAAAAATAACTCCACTACCCTTTTTCATCACCATGTTGGATGCCTAGGCATAATGTTTTAGTAAAAAATCCCTAGCTGGTAGGTTACTACAATCTATATCTCTAGGTGCACAACAACCTTTACCTACATAAGGACAAGATCAACCACATGCACCACCATAGACATCATCAACTACATCATAGGTTGATAAGGGAAAGTAAAAGGCACCTACATGGTGAGCCTTACCATTACCACTAAAAAAGATGATATATAATACCATGCCATAGCAAGACAAAAAACATGTCCTAAAAATCACTGTAGAGTGTGATCTTGCAGAGTTAGGTGTAGAGGAATAGGAAATATTATAGTTAATGCTCATAGACATAGGAAATAAGGTCTATGATAAAGAAAAAGAGAAATAATTCTTCTTTTGGAAGGTAGCATGCACCTATCAGGTGAATAATCATGTGTGAATAGAATTATAGGTTGATATTTCCCAAACTCCTCCTTTGATCATAGTAGACATTATGGGGTAGGAAGTAGTGCACTAACATTTTCAAGTAGAGTTATTTAGATGGATCTAGCTGCAAGATTTTCCACTATGAAGGAAAAATAATCTCCATTATAGGAAATTCCACCACTAGCCTTAGTGCATAGGCCAAAGACCCATGTTGAGGCTAGAGTCTCCCCAATAATCAAAGTCAAGATGGTGTCCTTTGTAGATCCAGTAGAAGGGGTAAAAATTTATAAATCCTAAGTACCCAAATTACAAACTCAAAAGATGGTCTAGGCTGAGAAGAGATTAAATAAGACTATCACTCTTCCCTCATCTTATATAAATAATTATTTTGCATATAGAGGTACTATTATTGAGTCATCCTCTCTTAAATATTCACAATCATTCAAAGTGCTTGATTCACCAAATCTTATGGAGGAGCTTGAGGAAATTGGCTCACCACATCTTGAGCAGTTGACCAAGTAACTCAATATTGAAATTAAAGAACAAGATATTAAAGAGTAAAAGGAGAAAGAAAAGGCATAATAAGAGACTACAGAGAATCCTAAAAAGATATAGAAGGAAGAAGAAAAGTGCAAGGTTGCTGAGGAGGAAGAACAATAGAAGCAACAAGTTTAAGAGGATGAACATAGAAAAAAGCTAAGGAAATTGAGGCATAAAATAAAAGAGATAAGGAAATAGAGGAACATAATAAATAAGAATAAAAAGTAGTGAGGAACTGGAAAAAAAAAGAGAATCAAGAAGTGCAGGTAGTGCAATAAACAAAAGATAGTGTAGATGTAGTTGTAAAGGCTCAAGAGGACTAAAAGGCTAAATTAGAGTTACACACTAAGGAGAAGTAAGTTAAGAGGTAGGATGAAGATTAGGCTACTTGGCCAAGGCTAAGGAAAAAACTAAAACCAAGTCTAAGGTAGAATTTAAAGCCAAGGCTGAGGCAAAAGCTAAAGCTAAGGTTGAACTAGATGTTAAAGCTAACACTGATGTAGAAGCAAAATCCAAGGTGGAATAAAAAAACACAATGTACATAGAAGTTAAAAAAAATAAAGTAGTAGAGACCACCATGATGATGGGAACAATTGAGACCCAAAAAATGGTCTACCATATCTCAAGGCTTTGAATCTACTCAAGGTGGTACACAAGAGGATGCATCTCAACTTAGGCCTCAAATAACTAGCTAATGACTATGGGATGTCCCCGCATCACCCAACCATCACACAAACATTTCTCTTCCCATGGCATATATCAAGATGGCTCATGTGATGCCTATGACTTACACTAAGGCTCTAGATATAATAATACAAAAAACATCTCTATATGTTTCCTAACTTTAGCACACTAAGCAAATCAAAGGCACAACTACTTTTCAAGAATCAATAACACTTAAAGCTTTAGCCTTAGATCAATAAGTCTTGTAGCGGACATCATAAATATACACCTCTATTTTCCCAATCAAACCAAATTGTTGATAATCATTTCCCTAAGTTGGCCACTTAAGTCTTGGGTAACCCTGTGATTTTGAAGATAAAGCATTTTTCAACCCTTTTGTCACAACTAATAAAGAATAGGATTGTTGCACACAAGTTGTAATTACTTCACACTCAATGGAAACACATCAAATTAGAGATGGTGGTAATTTGTGGTCTATTGGAAGAATATGAGTAATTATTGGATACAATTATGGTCTAAGGAAAGTAAATCACACAAGGTATACTTAATTAGAAGTAACTCATCAATTCATTGTCTAAGGCCAAACTAGAGTTTGATAGGGTAGACAAAGCCAAAGCTATGATGGAAGATCATTAAAATACCTTTACATTAATGGATAGTGCACTCAAGAAATTACTTGAATCACATGAGAGTGTCATGTAAAAGCTATAGACATGGAAAAATAATATTCTCCATGACACATTTGTTGGCATTCAAATGTAGAGACATGCAAATTGATTAAAGAAGATGTCCTAGGATATCTAACTCAAAGTGTCAAACACTAGGGCAATCATCACCATCATAAAAGTTAAAGATATTCAAAAGATGATGGTGTCCCAAGTCCCACTGTGCACATTTCTCACTATGGTGTAGGAAGTTCTCACTAATTAGAAAAATATTTAAACATGATCTATCATGCATAGATAGATGCATCTCAAAAATTATTAAATATCCAAAATTTATTCCTCCTTAATATATATAATAGGTGCTCCATTAGAGGAAGATAATTATAATTTCTCAACCAATGATCCAATAAAAACAACTACCTCTACCACTAGATTATATAGCACCAATTTATTCTTCCATAGCTAAAAAAGAATCAACATCACAACAACCTCCTACATAGTCAACACAAAGTATGCTACCACCTTTTCAGTAGGTACTATGCACATTTATAATTTTTTAATTTTTAATAATTTATGTGTACTTCAATATGACAACCTTAAGTATTAGGATAGGGTCCATTTTGTTTGAAAACTCATTAATGGTGACCACCAAGTTAGGTTAGTCTATTGAAAACCTACAAGGGTGGTAGACTAGTATACTACTTAATTAAAAAATTGAAAGGGTGACTAAGAAGTGTGCAAGGGGTGAAAATTGATAAATGACACCTTGAACGATCACCACAACTTTTATTTCTAGTTTAGTTCCTGAGTGTAGTCAAAGTATTTATATTTAGTTAAGGGAACCTTTTCTATGACTTTATCTCGGGATGAGATAACTATTTAAGTTTGGGAAAGTGTTGGGAGTAGAACAAGGTTACATAATCACATAGTATAATTGGTGGATGTAACAACCCCACTAAGTTTTACATGAATATAGTAATTTAAAAAAAATAAATAAATAAATTACACATACACATCTTACAGATTTCACCATAATAAATCTAATTAGAGATCTTAACTAACTGTATTCATTTAGTTAACCATAAGGTTTATAGCTGATCCACTTAACTAAGGATCATAATGAACATATATAATAATCATAAATAATTATAAATAAATAATAAAAAAATAATAAATACTACATTTATATCAATAATGAAATAGTGTAATTTTATCCATGACTAATACAACATTACAACCACTATTATAGAAGTATAATGAATAAATATTACAAATTTTAAAAATACATATTATCTCAAATAATAATACACGATATAAATTTCCATGAAGCATGAGTCTCCATGACTCAAGTATTAATATGTAATCTCATGTGTAGTCTCTAGTATAGTACTCCATTTGGGAGGGAAAGCATCATCCAATTGATTTTACACACCAACCACAGACCATATATCCCTTGCACTATCTCCTAAGAAGGGGATGCCAACCTTTTCATGGATGGGTAGACAGTGACAGTATGGGAATCCATAGTGATAAACTAGAACCTATGTATTGTAGATATCTAACACATAATATGTACCATAAATAAATACATTCTAACATGATATCACATAAATATGAAAACTATATCAACATATGAAACAACAATGTTTAACTATAAACATTACTTTGGCCAAAGCTTTTAATAATGAATTATCTTCTAGGATTAATCATTTTCATACACACCACTCAATTAGATTACACCTCATCTTGCATTAATGGAACTAATTAAGCCAATAGAATCCATCCATTGCTTATTTAATGTCATAAATATAATATTTGGTTAATCATATATTAATATAAAACCAATAGATTCAAATAAAATATTCTCTATTAGTAGATAAAAATATGCTAAGTAAAAAAATAACATTTACATACATTTAGTCCATAAAATGAAATGTAATGAATCTAAGATTACCTAGTTTATTATAGAATAATAAATTATAATCATATGTAGTTCTCAATAGAAACATACCATCCAGGTAAGAATCATATCTAGATTACAAGTTACTAAATATTAATATGTAACTTTAAAATTTATTTCCTTAACTTTTTCAATATTAAACACAGATTATTTCTTGTTCATATTTCCAAAATATAACAAAAATCCAATCTTTTAACAACTTCAAAAGAGATATATTCAACATTTTAAACTCCTTATATTTAAAACTTCAATCAAACATCAAACACATAACAAACACCAATATTACCTTGTTATGTAAAATACTAGTTACAAACGTGAACAACATATAGGCATCTCTATATGGAATACACTTTCAAATTTACTATATAATCATCAAATCAAATGTATATTACATACCTTTATGAATACATAATAAATACACAATTTATGATCAATAACCCATTTAATAAACATTCAAAGTGTGCATAAAGTAAATTATCCTTATTGTTTAGATTATCATTTATTCTAACAGAATGCATTCAAACTATTTTGTTTGATCTAAAATTCACAATCAAACATATCATACTCTATTGGTTAGACCAAAATACGCTAAAAATTTTAAAAACATAACTAGTTATACAACCAACAAGGCTTTACTAATCCTTTCTAACTTGAAAGAGATAGACATACTTTATATCCAATCACTATATGCTAATTTTATAGTTTAGACCAAGTCTTAAGGTACCTATTTTAAACTTATATATTAATCTTGTTTACACAACCGAATACATATAAGTATATCATAATCAATCTATAGTTTGACACAGTTGATTGGTAACTACATATGTATTCAAAAGATATAACATAAGAGTAACCAATCTTTTATCTCACAAAATCTATTCTTTCCCAATTCATTTCACTATCTTAATGTAATATGTGTCTATAAATCCTAATGAATTTTTTTATATAGTCACTATGTATAAACATATTATATACATACATAAATTTTTTTAATCCACTACATACCTGAATTTTACCATTCATAAAACTAGTTGACTCCCATGATATGCACAACTTTAGTCAACTCACAGTCATCATGAATGTCTTGAAAGTCCCTATATATGTATTTATATACACTAGTGTGGATATATACCCTAGGCTATCAAGGTCCTATACACAGGGTTTCTTCCATAGCCAATAATACACACAATTCATTTAATGGCTACCCAAATTTTAAAAATTTAGACACAACAAAAATATAATATGTCCCTTCTAGGGTAGGTGCAGAAAAATTCTAGTGTGCAAAGAAAGAGTTCACAACTAGGGAAATTTATCAGGTTTTTAGGTTATATGATGTGTTTTGTGGATGGTCGAGCTATCCATAGGGCCCATAATTTAGCCTAACAAATAGTTTTTAATCATATAAACTAAAAAACCTTCATTATTTTATTACTATAAGCTATAACAAAACATATAAATCTTAAAATAAGTTGCCCTGTTTATACATCTTCCAAGATAATGCCAATGATTCAAGTTCTTTTATTAGCTCAAATTTTATCTTCCAATCCCATATATTCTAGTCATTCACTCCAAAGTATTTCCTCCATCATCTTATTCATCTTCATGCTCATTTTATGCCACAAAATTCTCCAATTATTCTCCCTTGATTAACCAACTAGTAGTCAACTAGGTGTTTCCCATGTAAACCAAACATAGTTATTTCTTGACTGGTATGTTTAACACATAGTCCAAGCCAAGTTAACCCTAATAATATTGAATATTTATTAAATAATCAAAATAAACTAAATTTATATTATCACCTTCAAACCATGCATGTCAACATTGACTCAACAATCCATTGACTTATTTAAAAGCCTCAATCATTATTTAATTAAAAAATATGTCAATTAGCTTCAAAACAACCATGCCATTGACCATAACATTAAGTATATCAAACATAATTATCATGAACAAAACATTCTTCCTTCTTACTATTAATAAACACGTTTTAAAACACAAATATTTC
This sequence comes from Torreya grandis, assembly GCA_037957365.1. NCBI lineage: Eukaryota > Viridiplantae > Streptophyta > Pinopsida > Cupressales > Taxaceae > Torreya > Torreya grandis. The sequence goes on along the minus strand of JARHVA010003312.1, from coordinate 2,021,221 downwards.
ACCTAATTATTTAACAATATAATCATTATTTGATATATAATTAATATTAGACCCTTAGTCAACACTAAATTAAATACAATGACACTTTCAAATAATGTTATTGGTATATTTTTGACATTAGGATATACATTTATTATAAATAATAATAATAATCTTATCATTATTATTATCACCTTAATCCTATAGATCAAGTAACAACAATGAAATCCATCTACAACTTACTATCGTAATACATACATAACATCACATCGTTATACTACATAACTATACCCAATAAAGTAGTCAGGAAAATAAATCATGTACAGATTCACTCATCCAACCAAGTAATAACATCATACAAAATAATCTATTTACAACTATTAGATTAGTGATACAACACAACCAAAATAACATGATCATCAACAACAATCAATATCTCACTAGAAAGCATATTAACAATCACTTAAATGAAAGTAACACAAACAATGCTACAAATATCTAACTTAAGAAATTAATAACAAAACATGATATACTACTATGATGTGTGCATGAGATTATATTTTCTCTCTCTATCATCCCTCAACACCTCCATCTACACCACCCTCTTTGATGATAATATCCCTCTATCACACTTTGAGGGATATATTTGTCTTGCATCTACCTCAAAACAATGAAGGTAGTTAGCTTGAAACACAAATATATCCATAAAATACTACTATATAAACTAATAAACATGATCATAATGTATATAATATAAAATTATAGCTAACTCATAGCTAATCTATTATGTAAATTAAGAAACATATAACTATCCCATAATCAACATATGACATAAAGCTTAATCAAACAATAGTTAATCAACTATCAACTATAATAATCCATAGATCAAATAGATTTTTTAGCTTAGAGAGAAATTGGGATGTGACATCCTTGCCCCCTAAATATGGTCATCATCTCGATGACATTAATTAAAATACCAGTTTTGAATTTAAAACATTATTCAACAAAAAATAATATGATATAAAGTATCAAATCAAGCAAATAAATGTGGAAATAGCCTATAAAACTCATTGTAGTCCTCCCAAGTGGCACCATCTTTAGAATATTAGTCCCACTGGATATTATACTATAGCACTTCTCTATTATTCAAAATAAGTTTATGAGTGTCAATTATTCTAATTGGTTTTACATGACCACCTCGAGATCCAAAACTTTCAAAACATTCTAATCCAATATATGTGAAAGATCAACAACATACTTTTTAAGATAAGACATATGGAAGATATTATGTAAAAGAGCTAGAACTAGTGGCAATGCAATCCTATACACTATAAGATTGACCACTTCCAAAACCTTGAAGGGTCCCACATATCTCAGATAAAGTTTTTCTAGCTTCCTGAACTTAATCAAACTTTTTTGAGGCTTAACCCCACAAAAACACTTTATCACCTACAAAAAAAATGCCTAACTATTCTCTTCAGATCAATATAACTTTTTTTTCTATCATTGGCCTCATCCGATCTCTATTTGATTATTCTAACTTGATTTTCCATTTTTAAAAGCATCTTAGATCCAAATACTACCCTATCTTCTAACCTATCCCAATTGATTGGTGTTCTACACCTACTTCTGTACAATGCCTCAAAGAGAATTATATTCAACATTGATTGATATAAGTTATTATAAGAAAAATAAACCAATGGAGGGTACTCCTACCACTTGTATTGCTAATCCATGTAATGCATATGAAGGAGATACTCTAGAACCTATTTAACTCACTATATCTATCCATTAGTTTGTAAGTGATAAGTAGTGATTAAATTCAATTGCATACTGAGAGATGAATTCAGAGTTAATCAAAAACTATAAGTCATCCTCAGATCTCGATTTGAAATGATATTCTCTAGAAAACCATATAATTGATGCACCTCCTTCACAAATATCTTTACAATCATAGGTGCATCATCTATCATTTTGCTTAGTGTAAAATGGGATACCTTGGTTAGTTTTTCAACTACAACCAAGATCATATCATGCTAGTTTCATGATAATGGTAACCCTTGGACAAAGTCTATACTAATCACTTACCACTTCCACTTAATTATATCATGTGGATATAAGGATCCTGCTAGATGAACATGTTCAAATTTAACATGCTAAAATTCCAGACAATGAGACATAAAATCTGTTACATCTCTCTTGATTCCTTTCTAGAAATAGAGTGATTTGAGGTCATCCATGAGCTTGGTTACACTTGGATGTCTGAAATATGGGGTATTATGTAGTTAATTTAGCATCATTCTCATCAGATTCTATGTATTACACACATACATCCTACCATTATACCATAAAAGACCATCACTCTCTACTTTGAATCCCTTATACCTAGGATTTTGAGCATTCTGAGACAATAATTTCTTAACCTAATCATAGAATTCATCTCTTAGAGAGAATTTGATTACCTGATATCAAAAATTACTCTTGATAGTATCTATGACTAATATGTACCTCCTATGGATTAGATCATTATATACTCTATTTTCCTTGCCTTTGATATAGCTAATATCAAAATCATAATTAGATAAGAACTCTAACCATCATCTATGACAAGAATTTAGGTTCAGTTGGGTGAAGATGTACTTGATTCCCAAGTTATCAGTCTTACTCTTAAATAGTTTCCCCAATATATAATGCCTCCAAACTTGTAAAGCATGCATAATTACCATAAGTTCTAAGTCATGAGGGGCATAATTTATCTCATAAGGCTTCAGTTTATTAGAATCATAGGCTACCATTGAGCCATACTAAATATGAAATCCTCTAAGTCCTTCACTAGATGCATCAGTGATCACTAATAATTGACCATTAGGATTGGGAACTATTAGCACTAGTGTTGAAGTAAGCCTCATTTTCAGTTTCTAAAAGGATATCTCACACTTGTCTACCTAAACAAAACTCTTATTTTTATACTAAAGAGAGGTAATTAGTTTATCTATCTTATAGAAATTTAGAATCAATTTCTTATAATAGCCTACTAATCCCATGAAACTCCTTACCTCATGCACATTCTTAGGCACTGGTCATTTTGTTATGGCTCTTATTTTCATTGGATCCAATAAAATACTAGCCATAAATATAATATGGCCCAAATAATGCACTTTATTTTGTAAAAATTCACACTTAGACACTTAACATATAACTTATGCTTTTGCAAATGTTTCAAAACTAGTTCTAAATACTTCAAGTGCTCTTACTCATCCTTCAAATAAAATAGGATATCATCTAGAAATACCAAAAAAAATGATCTAGATAATTTATGAACATAATGTTCATAAGATTCATAAATGTTGCTAGAGAATTTTTTCAATCCAAATGGTAACATTGTGAACTCATAGTGCCCATATCGAGTTATGAATGTTGTTTTTAGAATATCCTCATCATGAATTCTCAACTGATGATACCTTGCTCTAAGATCAATCTTAGAAAAGATGGTTTCCCCTTGTATATGATCAAAGAGATCATTAATGTGTCATAACAAATATATGATCTTGATCATTTCTTTATTCAACATTGTAGACACCAAAAATCTACACACATGTTTTCGAATGTTGTAATCCCTTAAACCACTTTAGTGACCCCTCAGGACCATTTACCCTTGTCTAAATCCATTTTTGGTTAGTTTAACAAAACTAACTTGAACCTAGCCCCTTTTTACCCATTTTGACCTTTTAGCCTTGACCGTCAATGGTTAGGCTAACCATTGATGGTCAACCTATCTGTCGATGGTCAGGTTCCACTGATTGGATCTTGACATGTAATCACCATGCAAACTACTACCTTAGATTTTCTAAATATAAGACATTTAAATCATTTTGTGAAGCATTGCATGGGTGAATTGTATTTAAATCACCCAGTTACAATCCCACTTCAACCTCTTGTCCTTGCCTATAAGAAGAGGAGAGCTATAAGGGAAAATCTTTCTGCAATTATTATCAAGAGCTCTAGTATTTGGAATCTCTTTTATAGGTCAATCATTGTTAGGTGATTCAACAATATGGTAAGCCCAACTTGCCATCACCATTCCAAGCACTTTCACTGTGTTAGAGTTATGATCATCTTCTACATCAAGCAATCTACCTCCACTATCCATCCAATCCACCTTCCCATGCTTTCTTATTTTCATGTCTTCCTCTCAAGCCAAAGAGGAACTCTTCACAACCTTCTAACACAATGCATGCACTTTTATCAAGTATTTCTACCACAACCCTTATTTCTATTTTTACTACCTTATTTTGAATAATAGAAAAATTTGAGTGAAACGTTTTGGCATTCTTGGTGGGACCTATAGTCTTTACTCATGTTTTATTTACATTTGTATATTCTTCTCTCTATTTTTGCTCATAAATAAAACTAAATTTATTTTGGGATTAAAATCAACTACATCTATTTCTTTCTTTTAACAATAGTTCACTTTGAAATAAAGTATAATAATCTTATCATAGCACCACTTTTGTTACACACACTATCCAAATCGCTTTCATCAATCAAACATCAAAAATAATTTGAGACAAGGCCCAACTAGGATTTCATCACCTAGCGGTCACCTTACCCATTCTCGACAATCTTACTTGAAGGTCATTACCAAGAGGAGAACCAACTAAACTCTCTAATTAAATATAAACTCTAGATATCAATATGTATTGACTAAGTACTCGACACCCTTATTGTTATAAGACTATGAAGTGAGGGGTAGGGCCCAATACCAAGCCACATATTGATTCCAATACAAATTCTTTTGAGCACCTAAATAACCTAAAACCAACCATAGAATAATTCTATAGTACCTAATCTACAAGCTAAATTTTATCACACATTTTCATAAACTAAGGCATACGCCAAAAGTGAGATTAAAATTAACGTCTAGGTTTAACATACTTCATAGTGTGTGTCTTGATTGCCTTGATCATTTTCTTATCTTCTTCTTGTTTGAGTGGTGAGATTGTTCTTGTTTTCTCTCCCCTTTCTTTTTATGGATCTCACTCATCAGCAACGAAGAGACTTGGTAGACAAAAAAAATTCTATAATAGATGCAAAATATGAAGGCAAGGAAAACTAAATTTTACCTAGGGCCCTCAATTTTTGATTATTTGGTCATGTGGGAATCTAGGTGAAATGAGAAAACTATTACATAAATCAAATTCTTTTACCTCCTCATCTATGGAGTACATTTCCAAGGTAGAAGATTCACCTCATCCATTGGAAATCCCTAATTTCCCTTGGGTATTTCCCCAAGGAGACATGGATTTTACCACATTTTAAGATAATAATTAAGTGGTCCTTCAACACTATCTTAACACCTCTTCTCACCATATCCCAATTTTAACTCCACCTCAAGATCCTCCTTATGGCATGCCATCCCACCTTATGGAGGGTATCCTTATTACCACATTTACCACCCAAACTTTGACCACCCAAGTATCTTCATCTACTAACCCCTTTGGTGTTATGGCTAAGAACCAACCTATCCAACCAACTCTTACCCTTACACCTTCCACTCTTAATAATGACTTGTCTACCTTGGGGATAACCCAATTGTTAACCCATCATGTCCCACTTATGGCTAGGGTACCCACCATCAGCACCTCCAACCTCCCCTCTGTCAAACCTAGCCCATCATTTAATACCTCTTTACCAAGCTTAGGGGTACCTATCCCTTTTAACTCACCAACAATTAGCATTGGGGTCACTACCTCTCCTCTTGTCACCATCCCAACTACCATCCACACCTAATCCATAGGTACTTCTCAATAGTTACCCATTACACCCAACCAAGGATACATCTTTATCCTATAAAGGTAAATACCCACTACCCAATCACCATCATCCACCTATCCTACCCAACCTCTAGCATCCACATTCTAATATGTGGTAGCCTCTCTACCACCAAACAATTATCAATATGTTTCCCAACCTCAACGATAATATCAACCTTATAATCTTTCTAGCACATAGCCTCAAACTGACCTAATGAAAAGGCTCATGGAGAAAATGACCAACCTGAAGTCATCCATTTCAAGAGCTCATAACATCCTATCTTATGATCAGATTTGTAACAAACCTATTCATCCTTTTGTTCTTATTAGACCTTACCCTTAATGGGAGCTTTCAAAATTTACCAAATTTCAAAGCAAGGAGGAACCCCAATAACACCTTATGGTGTTTAGGCATGCATACAATAGGATTGCTTATGATGATTCCCTTCTCTTCCAAAAATGTCTCATGTCTTTATCTGGTCTATCACTTGACTGGTATTTTCCCCTTACCAATCATTCCATCTTTTCTTTCACCCAGTTGGCACAAGCCTTCTTAGATTACTTTTCCATTAACATTTACAATAATGTCTCTATCATGAACATCTATTCTATTAGATAGTTCAATGATGAGTCCATTGCTAACTTTGTCACCCATTGAAGAAGATTGATTAATTAGCTTTCATTTTCCTTGTCTCAACCTAAACTTAGAAAGCTATTTGCTCGAGCTTGCACCAAACATATATCTTTTCCACTATGTGTCCAAATCTTTAGGACATTTGATGAGGCTTTCACCATGGCATGCAAGCTAGAAAATTGAGTCATAGATGAAGGTAAATTGAATTTATGAAACATGAATGCTACCTTCAAGACCAACAAGACCTCTTCTTCCAAACCAGGCAACCAAACCATACCAAAACTAAGACTAGGGGAACCATGAATGCCATCATCCTTAAAACCACCTCTCTACCCAATGTCAACCAAGAAAGTTCTCCCATTACCTTCAATCCAAATGCAATAAGTCTAAACTAAAACAACCAAAAAAAATTCACTCCACTTGCAGTATCCTACACCTTATTTTTGGAGAAGCTATTAAAAGCTAACCTTATACAACTTCCACCTATCAAATCCCCTAGAAATTTTATTATTCTTATCCAAACTTGCTTGGTATAATGAGAATGATCTCTATGATTTTCATTGGGTAATTGGACATGACATCAACGGATGTAATACTTTCAAGAATATGGTTCAGAGTCTTATCAACAAAGGGGAACTTGAGTTGGATAATCCCAATGCCCCTCAAAATCAATCTCTTGACATCTTCAAGAAAACTTTTCCTAACCATGCCCCTATCAAAGTTGAGGACACATAACTCAAGTGTTCTCATGATGTCTACATGATCAACATGGTTCACAATACACCTACCCATGAGGACCCAATCAACAAATCTATTGACTCTTCACCCACCTCACTTATAGAGGTAGAAGAGTCATCTTCCCCTCCTTCATAGATTAAACTTGAGGAGGTTCATTTTTTTCTAGCCACACTCATAGAAGCTTTGGAATCATCACATTCTACCCAATTGACACATTTGAAAAAGTAAACATTCCTAATTTGCCACCTCCAACAACTACCCAATAAAATACTACTACTATGGATATTGTTCCTAAAGGAGAAGCATTTCTATCAATACCTCACATGGATGAGCTATTTATCTTAACCTTAGTCCCCTCACATTACGAAATCAAGTAACCTACAAACCAGCCTCCCCAACCTATAGGTCTATCTCTTACATCCACTACCCATGAAGCAAAACTAGTACACAAACCTTTCTCCACATTAGTGTAGAAATTAGAATTTACCTTGAAACTAGATATCGACCAGGCCACTTTTTGGAAATATTTATGCCTCACTTACATCAATAAACCTAAACTTTCTAGTTCACCTTTAGCAAACCAATCTATCATCTTTCCACCACTTCTTAAACTAATCAAAACTTCTACCAACCTCTCACATTCCCCACCAATCAAAGTAATCATACCTCAAAGAAGAAAACCAATAAACAAACCTATTATAAACCTCAGTATCTTCCCCATATAGAGTTTGGTTCACCCATTTCTTAATATGGAATTTACCCCATCTAAAACTCCATCCAAACCTTCACCTAAACCAACCAAAAGAGCAAAACCATTAAATCACCACATCCCTAGGGTTTTTCCTTCCTCCACCCTACCCTCTATCTTGGGTCCTCATATGTCAAATTTACCCAAAAAAAACCCCTTTTCAACATATGTCACCTACTGCCATTGATTACACCATCACATTTATTATCTAATGTGCTAGTCCTTCCTAAAACACAACTAGTCAGACCACCAAATTTGGCTACCTCAACTACCAATGTACCTAAGCCAAAACCATCTACCTGAACCAACTTATCCAAATCATCTCTCACCCAATTTATTACCACCAACACACCCACCTTACCAATCAAAAATATGAGCCCAAAACCTTCCTTACCTCTGATAGAATCCTATACAACCATTATTCAAAGGTTAGTATAGACCTCTTTCCTAACATTACCTCCCATTAGACCCTTCAATATTTTTGGTTCAAAGCCAACCTGGTATATTGACCATCCAATCTTCTCCTATCACAAGACACCTAGGTATGACATAGAGAATTTCAAATCTCTCTAGGCCATTATCCACCAAATATATGATGAGGATGATCTTTTGATAGATGACTTTCCATCTATTCCTTCACCATTACACCCAATAACTGGCCACCCACATATTCTTAATCCCCCACTCCCAACTTAGAGTGATAGAGAATCTACCTAACCCCCCATCAAACCTTCCCCCTCTATCAATACCATTAATGTGGTCACATGATCATAATAAAAGGATAAAATGAAGGCCAAAGTGTTCATTCCATAGACATGCCCACCAACTTACCCTTTACCCAACCAGACCCAAACCTCCACATTTGCAACTAAGCCCAAAGTTACTAACCATCAAGAGGGTCATTCTTAAGCAACTCCACCAAATTATAGCTAAGATGAGCCTCTATGAGCTCATTTCCACCTCACCTCACTATCACTAGGCCATGATAGAGGCTATGCAGGCCATTGAGGTCAGACTGAGAGATTCCCAACCTATAGAGGTCTTCATGGGTGCTCTCTAAATTTCAACCCTGGTTACCTTCAATGACTTAAAGATACCTTACATATACCCTAAAGACCCAAATCCATCTCTCTTTATTACTGCCCATATCAACCAAACCTATGTCAAATGGGTTATGATCGATGGGGGAGCTAATATCAACATCATCTCTTCCCATGCCTATGATTAACTTAAGTTACCTGACAATGTCATATCCAAAACTTCAACCATCCTTAGATCCTTTAATGACACTATAACCACCACCTTGGGAATCATTGTCCTTCACATTCATCTAGGACCTCACATGCTTCCTAAACTTTTCTATGTGGTTGAAGGTGAATTCAAGTACAATGTTTTACTAGGGAGACCTTAGATCCATGCCATGGCTTATGTACATTCTACCCTTGATTATTATGTCAAGTTTGAATACAAAGGTTAGGTGGTTACCATACAAGCTAACCCTAGCCCTTTTTCAGCATGCAATATGACCCTCCAACTTAATGATGTTCTCCTACCTCCATCCAAAGTACCACAAAAACCACCACCCATAGAAGCCAAAGCCATTACTTCCACTCCTACAAAAGCATCTACCAGTTCATTTATTTCTATGAACCAAAAACCCAACATTGATTCCTTGGAGTCTATAGTCCAATGCCTCACCCTTGGAAAATACCATCTCCTCACCTTGGATGCCCTCATTAACCCCCAAGAATATGAGAAACTCAACTACCAATCAGATTATCACCCCAACATTTGAGCCATTATTCCTTTAAGACCTCCTAGCTACCAAACTCACTTCATCTATGGAGGAATTGACAAGCCAATTAATATTTCCATTACCCACCCTTCACCTTAACCATTCACCTCTAACTTCTCTTACTTGGACAACATTGACTTTGCTAAACTATACCTTCACTAGTGTGCCTAAAAGGGATTTGGTTTAAGATGATATGAGAATGGCCCACACATGTTGACCTTAATCAAGACCCATAAGCCTCATGAGAAACATGACCTTAGCTTCATTCTACCCAATAAGAAGAAAGCCAACAAACCTACCACTACCATTGTTATAAAAGAGATCCCTTCCCTACCAACATCCCCTCAACCTAAGGGTGAAGAGGAGGACATCATCCCACCCAGATTTTATTTCATCAACATGATTACCCTTAGCCCCCTGACTTATCAAAAATAAGGGGCACCCATATCCATCCATTTAACCCACCTTGAACTTAAGGGAGAAGACTCTCCTACCTTTAACACTATTTAGTGTCAAGATGATGATGCTATTCTCACCTACTTTGGTTGATCAAATTACTCCATCCAAAAATATATACCTCTAAAAACCTCAAACATGTTGAATGAATCTACCATGTACATTGACATAGGCACTTTTGATAACCCCCACATCATCAAACTTGGCCAAACTCTCACCTCTGAGGAACTACAAGACTTATCTACCTTCCTCCAAGACCAAAATATTGCATTCACTTGGCCATATGCTTATATGCTTGGTATTGACCCAACCATTTCAACTCACAACATCATAACCAATCATGATGCCAAACCTATCAGCCAAAAACTTCATCAAATGCACCTTCGTATAACCTCCTTGTCAAAGAAGAGCTTTAATGCCTCCTTTCTATCAACTTTATTTAACCCATTAATTATCCCCAATGGGTTTAAAACATCATACCTATCACTAAAGCCATAGGGGGACTACATATCTATGTGGAATTTTGTGACCTCAACCTCACCTACCTAAAGGATGAATTTACTCTACTTAGTATTGACCAACTTATTGATTTTACATCAGGCCATGAGATGTTGTCACTCATGGATAGATTCTCATGTTATAATTAGATTTTGATTTCCCCTAAAGATCAACAAAAAACTACCTTTATCACCCCATGGGGGAATTTATATTATAGAGTCATGCCCTTCAGTCTTAAGAACATTGATGCAACCTACCAATGTGATATGACCTATATTTTTCACAACCTTATCTATATAATCATCAAAGACTATGTGGATGACCTTCACAAGAAGTCCAAGCTTTGCAAAGACCATTTATTCATTCTCAAGATTATCTTTGAGTGACTTATCCATTATCATGTCCACCTCAATCCTAAGAAACATATTTTTGGGGTCTTGTCAGGAAAACTTCTTGGCTTCATTGTTTCCCTTCAAATAATTGATGTTGATTTGGCCAAAATCAAATCCATCCTTGAGATGCTACCTATGACCAATATTAAACAAATACACAACTTACAGGATAAAATTCAATATATTTATCACTTTATCTCCAAGCTCTCTGATTAGTGTCAACCCTTCCACCACCTCTTGAAAAAAGATCTCTTTCAAGTGGAATGTTGATTTTCAAAAGGCCTTTGATGTACTCAACGAGTACCCACTATCTTAACCTATCCTTACACCTCCTAAGGATGGCCAACCTTTCTACCTCCATATCTCTACCATAGACCACTCCCTAGGGGCAATGCTTGCCCATCAATATGAAAAACACAAGGAAAAATCCATCTATTACAATAGCCACATATTTGTTAAATATGAGACTTAGTACATGCATGCTGAGAAACTATGTCTAGCCCTAGTCTTCATGGCTCACAATTATATCCTAATCTTGAACTATGGATACCATGGCATGATTTTCATAGTATTTCCCATCTCTTTTGAGATTGGATCCTATGGTCATCATCCATACCTCTCTTTCACCTACTGAACCTTCATGTCAGCGTAGTTTTGCCTTCATAAAGGCAATCCATTGAGTATGTATGAGAAAATTTATGTCAAACAAAATTAATCAAAGGCAAAAGTAGTATAAAAAGTTAAAAACAAATCATGGGTCACCCTTAGCATCTACATATTGATCCCTTGAAGGACAACTATTGAAAATCATTTAAAATTTCAAAAATTTAAGGTGGATTACTTCTTAGAAGAACAACTATCAACATCATTTAAAACTAAAAACTTAGACCATTCCCTTGAAGGATGGATAAGTAAAATATTTGTTAAAAGATAAGCAATTTCTAGAAGCTTCCCCCATCGATCAGCTTCACCAACCCTATTCCAAAAGCAAAATAGCAAAAAAAGGGCCCTCATACAAAATCAAAAGAATTTTGAAAGCTACAATCAGCTTTCATATTAGTAATAATCTTGAAAAAACTATAATTAGCTCTCCTTAGTAGAATTTATACATCGATCAGTCTACACTTTATATATAGACATAGACTTGTTTATACTACCTCTTTAAATGCCTACAAAGAAGGCATACTAGTCTTACTAAATAGTTCCAATTTCACCCATTCTCCCTCCACACCTCATATGCACAGGACTATGACCTTACTTGACACAATGTTATCTGAATCCATATTTATCAACCTAGGCATGTTAATGCAAAACATTTGAAAGGATTTTTTTCACTAAGCCAATCCAATTTTGGGTTTCATGTCAATATTTTCCAATGAAAAGGCACTATGACCTTTTTTTTTCTTATCTTTTATTAGTCTATGTAAGCCTTGAAATGTGAAAAATAAACATCATACCAAAAGCATGAACATTATGAACTATGTCAATAAGCAACATCATCTATCCATGAATGGGCTAAGCATAATGTAAACATATAGTAACCAACCACAACCATTCACCTATCCAACACATTGTGTAAGCCTCTAAACATGTTATTACACCAAAACAAAATCAATGAGCAAACCATCATAGCATATACCATTCCCCATTCATTCAACATAACCATAAACATAAGCCATAACATGTGTCCATCCATAATGTATCCTATCATAATCATGATTGGAATTACAACATCATAATTCAACATCATGCTAAGCACCAACCTATGCCTATATTTTGTAAGCACACCCTCAACCATCAATAATTCCTTACACCATCAATGGTCCCTATAAGCCCTTTTGGCCTTAGGTTTGACCATCTATGGTTAGGCCTGACCATTGATGGTCACTATGTGTGACCATTAGTGGTGTGACCCTCAAACCCTAGACCTCTCAAAACCCTAAATCTCATGTCAATTCCTAGAGTAACCTCCTTACAAACAATCTACACCCATTCCTAACCTAACATACCTTCCAACTACTAATTCACTAGCACATTTGCCTAAATATGTAAAAACATAAAACCAGGGCATTATTTCCCTAAACAACAAACCAACTTTAAGACCCTAACCACATCATTCTAAATTTTCTACAATAAACATTTAACCATGATATAAATTTTAGAGCACCCCCTACCTCATTCTACAATTACTAGCATGGTTATAGCTCATGTCCCTCCACTTGATCATGCCCTTGTCCACCCTCCATTTTGGTTAACATTGAATCTCCTTAAACACTAGCTTAACCAATCACCACTCCCTACCTTATAGTCAACTTGATCAATACTCAGTACAAAATGCTAAAGTACAAATTCACTAGAGCAAAAATCATGAAGGTCAAATGTCAAAAAGTGAAAATAACTTTTCACTTTCACTTTTTATGTTTTAGCTTTTAGGGTTTCCCCTTGCTCGTCGATGGTTAGGGTGACCATCAATGGTCGACTCCTCAAAACCCTAACCTTTGACTATCAGGGTCCCACATCTTTCCTTTAACTTTTATACTAACATCCTCCTAGGTCTTACCTCGTCTCCACTTAAACCCACCAACACTTAACCTTTTTGAGAGTACCCTTCTCTGAATGACCCATTTGACTGAATCCACATTGCTGTTGGTTATTATACTTAAGACTATCACACTTAGTCACATATTGTGTATAGCCTTAGCAATCTAATTACCTCAGTTTACACACTCTCACATTCTTCTTCACCTAAGCATTTACCTCATCACTACCTTTCTAAGAAAGAACTATATTTGGCTTGAATTTGTCATGGCATCTTATATCCCCTAAACTATGTAGGTAGTGTCTAATTACCTAGTGCATATTGAGTCAGATTGATCATACCCCAACCCACCCATTTGTCTACATCCACCTTGACATTGATCATTTTTTACCACACTATTCACATGCTTTGTGATGATTTTATGTGGGTCAGTCTGAACACACTGAATGACTTTACCATGTTCAATACTTTTGTACCACCTAGTATAACAACTAGATCATTTGTGTCTATTTAGGATCACTTCTTACCTCAGATACCCATCACACATTGACTCATTTGGTGTTTTCTTGGGATCACTTCCTCCCTTAGATACCTACTGAAACACTAAAATCTACCTTGAAAAATAATAGGTGTATCTAACTACCATGCCTATAGTAGTTATGTGATATATTGGTCACTTATCTTCCTCACACCAACCTTATTTTCATCAACACTGACAACTTTAGTCTTTATGTAATCTAAACTATTTCACTTAGTCTCTTTTATGTGCAAGTTCTACAACTCACTCACTAGCTACCACCTTCCATTTTATCAAACGTTGACCTAATTTCATTTTGCCTCATCACTTCCCAATTTGAGGGGGAACACCTCCTCCCATTCTCAAGGCAACCTTGACCTTTACCTTACATAGCTTCCATTTTTGTTTTATAGCTTGTTGATTTAAGCCACATAACAAAAAAGGGTAAATGTAGACACCTAAAAACCACATGCATGTTTTTGAATATTGTAATACCATAGACCACTTTAGGGACCCCTCAAGACCATTTAACCTTGCTTAAACCCATTTTTGGTCAATTTGACCTAAATAGCTTGACCCTAACCCCTTTTTACCCATTTTAACCTTTTAGCCTTAACCACTGATAGCCAGGCTAATTGTCAATGGTTAACATAACCATCGAGGGTCAGGTTCTATCGACTAGAACTTGAAATGTAATCACCATGTAAACTACCACCTTAGATTTTCTAAATATAAGACATTTAAATCCTTTCATCAGGCATTACATGGGTGAATTATATTTAGATCACCTAGTTACACTCCCACTTTAGCCTCTTGTCCTTGCCTATAAGAAGAGGAGAGTTATAAGGGAAAATACATCTATAATTATTATCAAGAGCTCTAGTATCTAAAATATTTTTTTTAGGTCAATCATCATTAGGCACTTTAGCAATCTGATAAATCCAACTTTCCATCACCATTTCAAGCATTGTCACTCTATTAGAGTTATTGTTGGTTTCTACATCAAGCAATCCACCTCAACTATCCATCTAATCTACCTTCCCATACTTTCTTATTTTTAGGTCTTCCTCCCAAGCCAAAGAGGAACTCTTCATAGTTTTCTAACATGACATGTGCACTTTTATTAGGTATTTATACCATAAATCATATTTCTAGTTTTACTACCTTCTTTTGAATAATAGTAAAATTTGAGTGAAACAAACATCTTATAATCTATACACAGGTGAAGAGTACCATATTTCTTCTTGAAAAATATAATTGGTGTACCCCGTGGTGACACACTTGGTCAAATTAGCCTTTACAATAACAACTCTTGAAGTCAAGCCTTTAACTCAACCAATTAGTGGTTATCATCTTGTACGGTGCCTTAGACTGTGGTTTTGATCTAGGTATGATATCACTTGAGAAATAAAACTCATGTTTGGGTGGAAATCAAGGTAATTCCTCTAGGAAAACATCATAAAATTTCCTTAAAAAAGGATAATCTTTGATAAATGGTTCCTTATATTCCTCCATATCATTTATCTTAATGATAAATATCTGACATCCTTTCCTTTGAGCTCTCTTGAGTTGAATTTTAGAAATCCACCTAAGCTTTAACTCCCTTATCTCACCTTAAAGTTGTGTCTAATTTACAAAATCATCTTAACACTCAACATTCTTTAGATAATAGTCAACCTTGGATTTATGCTTTGTAATCCAATTGAATCCTAGTATCGCATCATATGACCCTATTGGTGAAAAAAATCCACTACCATTGTGAACTTAGGTAATATAATCTCAAATTTGACTAAACACTTATCAAATTTGACCTTTGACTCATTCCCATACTATATCGACCATGTTTTTGTCATAACTCTAGATTTTATAGATAATTTACTAAGAATTCTAAGAGCAATATAACATTATGTAGTTCCTATATCAATCAAAATAAAAACTAGATGATTGAATAAAATACATTAGAGTTCTATGGGAAAAGCTTGATACTCAACCTAATGATTTTCAATAGATACATGAATATATTATTAGAGTGTACCTTACTGAAAAGTAGAACCCTAGTTCTTTGACTTATTTTGAGGACACTCATGAGCATAATGGTTACCTTTACATATGAAACAACCTCTAATTCCTGTCAGACTATTGGTTTCCTTTGAAACCAACATTGAAACCATTTTTAGGTTTCATGTTCCCTAAACCACTATTAAACTTGGCATTCTGATTCTTGAACTAAATCTTGGAGTCTCCACTCCTTTGCTTCCATCTCTTCTTTTTGAAAGTTGGTTTAAAACTTCCAAATTTATTTTTGAACTTATCTTTGACTTGGGCAAGAGATTTTAATTTTGCTCCTATTTGACCACCTTCTCAAAAACACAATCCATGATATATGTACCATGTATATCTACATCATAACCAATTTGGGGTTTTAAACTGATGATGAATTTCCTAATCCTAAACCTCTCATCCACTAGATACTAAGGTACATACTTAAGGAGCTTGGTGAATTGATCCTAGTATTCATTCATTGATAAAAACCCTTTCTTAAGATTTTAAAATTACATAATATTTTAATCAAGGTATAGCTATGGAATCCATTGTGACCTAAACAACATCACAAACTATTCCCAAGTGGTGGTGGTTGAGTTGAGGTTCATATTGAGCTTCTTGTTTGCCCAACAAGTTATTTCACCATCAAGTTGATAAGCCCCTAGACTAGTTTTGTGACTTCAAATTAATTATGAATCTTAAAATATTTCTCAATTTATATCATCCAAACTTGAGCTCCATCTCCTAACATAGTTCCATCAAACTTGGGTGGATTTACCTTTTTTCATATCATGTGCCAACTCTACAGCTACTCGAGCTCTAGCATCCTATGGTACTTCCTCATGGCTCTGATCTTGAGGATGTTATTGATCATTAGGTTTATCTTTATATTACTCTTTATAATTACCCTCTTCATGGTCATGCACTTCTAATTCTAGGGCCACAATTTGATCCCTAGTCTCATTCATGGTTACAAGGATTTGGTTCAACTTTGTATATTTCTTAGTGATAAATTGATTTGGATCAAAAGAGAGTTTGGTATTCATAGTACCTTCACCTCCTAGTCTAACACAGATTATTATTATTTCTACTTAATAGAATAATAAGTTTATGTTAGTAGAAACATTAAGTCCTCATTTTTTAGCCTCATCTCTGATACCACAATGAACAACCCTACTGGGTTTTACATAAATATAGTATTTTAAAAAAAATATTACACATACTCATCTTATAGATTTAACCATGAGAAATTTAATTAGTGATATTTAACTAACTACATTTATTTAGTTAATCATAAGGTTTATAACTAATACACTTAGTTAAGGATCACCATGAATAGATATAAACATCATAAATACTACTAAATAAATAATAAACAATACATATAAATCATTAATGAAGTAGTACGATTTTAGCCATGATTGATACAACATTACAACCACTACTATAGAAATATAATGAATAAATATTATAGTTTTTATCAATAGATCATATCTCAAATAATAATACATGATACAAAGCTCCATAGAGCATGAGTCTCCATGACTCAAGTATAAATTTGTAATCTCAAGTGTAGTCTCTAGTATAGTATTCTACCTAGGAGGGAGAGCATCATTTGAGTGCCTTTCACACCAACCACATACCATATATGCCTCACACTATCTCCCAACAACGGTATGGCCCTCCCTTCATAGATGGGTAGATAATGATGGTGTGTGCATCCAAAGTGACAAACAAAAACCTGTGTATTATAGATATCTAATACATAATGGGTACCATAAATAAATTTGTTTTAACATGATATCACATAAATATGAAAATTATATCAATATATGAAATGACAATGTTTAGCTACAAACATTACTTTGGCCAAAGATTTCAATAATTAATGATCTCTAGGATCAGTGATTTTTATACACACCACTTAATCAAATTACACCTCATCTTGCATTGATCATGCTAATTAAGCTAGCAGAATCCATCCACTACTTATTTAGTGTCATAAATGCAATATTTGGTTAATTATATAATAATATAAAAATAATAGATTCAAACAAAATATTCCCTATTAGTATATAAAAATATACTAAATACAAAAATAACATTTACATACATTTAGTCCATCAAATGAAATGTAATGAATCTAAGATTACCTAATTTATTAAGGAATAATAAATTAGAATCATATTTAGTCCTCAATAGAAACATACCATATGGGTGAGAATCATATCTAGACTACAAATTACTAAATATCAATATGTAACTTTAAAAGTTATTTCCTAAACTTTTCAAATATTAAACATATCTTATTTCTTGTTCATATTTCGTAAATATACAAAGCCAATATTTTAACAACTTCAAAAGATATATATTTTAAATTTTAAATTCCTTATGTTTAAAACTTCAAACACATAAGAAGCACCCATATTACCTTGTTATGTAAAATATTGGTTACAAACTTGAACAATGTATAAGCATCTCTATATGGAATACAGTTTTAGATTTACTATATAATTTCCAAATCACATGTATATTCCATACCTTTTTGCACACATAATAAACACATAGT